>JARHVA010006874.1:277500-490000 GCA_037957365.1 Torreya grandis
ATCAATGAACCACAAGTACAAGAATATATATACAGACCTAAGAATTTAGAAAAGTGTGGAAAAGTAATTGAAGAATATAGGGATAAGGATAGATTAGTATATCTTTATAATTCAAAACATTTTAATCAATGAAATAGCCATTTCTATTTTGAAAAAGAATTAAGTTATTCAATCCTATTTCTAGGTAGAGCAAGGGCACACTCCTCCAAGAACCAAGATCTTCATTTTTGGTTAGTATATATAGTTTACATTCAAAATAAAATAGGTAGGTCTGTTAAATTTATAAATGCTTCCAACTTAAAGTTAAAATTCATTGTAGATTTTCCCCTATAGGTGTTCTAGATTAAATTCTCATTTATTTGCAATCAATTTCCAAGCATTCTGCAGAAGTGTGTTTATTTCTAGCAATCTATTTCATTTTTGCAATGTGTGTTTATTTCCAACAATCTATTTCATTTTTGCAATGTGTGTTTATTTCCAGCAATCTATTTCATTTTTGCAACATGTGTTTATTTCTAGAAATCTATTTCATTTTTGCAACGTGTGTTTACTTCCAGTAGATTTTCATAGTTTGATTCTAATAATATTTTAACCAAGAAGTCCTTAAGACATTAAAAATCCCCCAAAACAAAAGAAAAATACAAATACCTACAATCAATTACTAAATCATTAAGATTCTTCTTGTTGCATATAGCTTTAGACATAGCCTTGGTTAAATATGACATCAATAGAAAGTTGATTAAATGAAGGGAATAACGACACCCAACATTTTTGGCACCGTTGCCAAGGAAATACTAGTTGGAATTTTCTAATTAGATGTCAACAAGAGAAACAACATACATTTAGTAATTAAAGAATTTTTTCCTAAAGTTATCACAAAATTTATGAGTAGATCACGAGACTCCAAGGGTATATTTCTCTCCAAAATATCTAAACAAGAATTTACATCATCCTCTATAAATAAGGAATTTGAGCAAGAATTGGAGGTGCCATTATCTCCTACAAGACAAGAAGCAAAATTGCCATCTTTGGAATGTTTGGATTAGTCACCACAAGCAAGTAGAACTTTAGGGAGGAGGTTTATTTCTAAAGATCCATTGAGGGAAAGTTTTGATTCTTAATTGATTAGTCAACCTCCTACTCCTAACTTTTCACCATCCCCAAAGCAGACCACATACCACATTGATTGAGAGAAGGGACTAGAAAATACTAGAGAGATGGCACAAGAAGCTGGAAGAAAACCTGAGAGAACCTTTACCTATCCCATTCAGATAGAGAATGATTAAACCACTTTGAAGAACATTTCACCTGCACACTTTCCCACATTTATAGGAATGTCATATGAAGATCTTGACCAATTTCTATTTAAGTTTAAAGTACTATGTCAGACTTATGATTGTAAGATAGATAATCAAAAACTCAAATTGTTTCCATCTACTCTAAAGGATGAAACAATGAGGTGGTTTATGGGATTAACATCTAATTCTATTACCAATTTAGAACAAATGGAAACTGTCTTCCTAGACAAATATCAAGATTATTGTAGAGGAAATAAATAGGAGGAATTTTTCAAAATCAAATAGGAAGAAGATGAAAATATGGAAGATTATTTAGACAGATTCCTCTTTGTGAGTAAAAGATGTGGATTTGTACTTCAAGAAGATTTAAGTAAAACCATTTTTCTCAAAGGTTTGGATGATGAATCTAGGGAAACCCTTGATTTAATTGGTGCTGGAAACATTACTCAATTAAGAATGGATGAAGTCATAGAAATTTATAGAAACTATTCAAGGATAAGAGGTGGACCTAGAAAAGGAAAAATGGTTAAAAATTTGAATCCAGATATGAACAAACTGATGGATGAATTGGAAAAATTTAAAATAGACATCTTAGTTCAATTAACATCCACCATAAATAGATTACAAGCTAAAGCAAATTCCCAAATTGAACCATTAGCCATGTATTGTCCTAGATGTAGGAAGAAGCATGCAATAAGGGAATGTCCTTTGGATAGAATAGAAGTTTTTCTTGTCTATGAATATAAAGAACATGATACTCACTCTTGTTCTCTTCTTCCACTCATAAAAAATTAGCTCAAACAAACTAGTACATCATCCACCACAAAAAAATTGAATTTTGTTCAAACACAACCCAACCAAGGACAATTTATGCCAAGACCAGCTCCTAATCCTTGGATGATGCCATGGGTAGCTCAAAAAATACCACAAAGTTGGTGACAACCACCTTGGGCCCCTCAACCAACATGGCATCCTCAGGAATGGGCAAGTCAATCTTGGTATACTCAGGGACATCAACAACCTTGGGTTGGTCAAATAAATCCTTATGCTTGGCCATAATCTAGATGGGGTCCTAGTAATTTTGTGCAAGGGAAAACATATCTAAATTAGAACCAAAAAGCCATAATGGGATCTCCAACACAAAATTCATAGTCTAAAAATATAATCCAAACACAAATGCCAACATAACTAGTATCAAACCCAAGAAACAAACAAATAACTCCTGTATACGAAACAGAACCAGAAAAATCAATTGATCTAAATGCAATAGATTATAAAAACATTCAAATGAGATCTGGAAAAATAGTTAACAGTCCACCTGTTATAATCACTGAGATGATTGAAGAAGTTAAAACCCCTAGCTTGGTTGCACCTAAGGAAGATGAAAAAGAAAAAGATAAGGAATCAAAAGGAAATTCTATTGAGATTCTATTTCTAGAAAGATTTAAAGAAGACAGAAATTAAGGAATTTGAATTGGTACAAAAATTAAGAAGATTGAATATTGAAATACCATTTTTACAAGTAATTAAGGATATCCCAGAGTTGAAAAAGTTAATCAAACTATTATATTTTAAAAAACCTAGAAGAAAGAAGCGATACCCTAAGACTATTCAGGTAGATAGGAAATTTGCTGATTTATTAGCAGGTAAACTCCTACTTCCCAAATATGAAGATCCTAGCAGCCTTGTTATTTCTATTTCTATAGGGAATAAGGATATACATAATGTTTTGATTGATTTGGGAGCAACTATCAATGTAATGATAGTGGACACTTTAAAAACATTACCATTAATAGGCTTACAACCTACTAACACCATATTGTAGATGGCAGATCAGTTTATAGCAAAACTAGGAGTTATTGAGGATGTGGTAGTAATGGTGGAATCATGGGAATATCTAATTAACTTCCTTATCTTATAGCCAAAAGTTAAAACACTTGGTTATCCCATTATTTTGGGGACACCATGGTTAGTAACAATTGCTACCTTAATTGATTGTAGGTCAGGTGATATGACTATTTCCAATGGTAAGAATTCTAGGAAAATTTCATTATATCCCTCTACATGACTTTTTATTGATAATCAAGCAAAATTATGGGTTGATAATCTTGATATTAATGAGTAAAATCTATCTTCTTTGGCTATAATAACATTGCAGGATCATGTACGGGAAATAGAAGATATGATTAATCCTTCATTGAATGAACATCAATTGTCATTGGAGTAGTCAAGATTAGTTTTGGAACCTGCAAAATCTATTCTAGAACCATCACAATTAGTTCTGGAACCACACCAACAACAATTCTCTAAAAATAAAGATAATTTCTCTCCAGAGGAATGATATTTCTCTTGGGGAGAGGAAGGATATGTAGCTTCAGCTTTATAGATATCAGGAGATGATGAAGAATTTATAGAAAATAAAAGTAACGAGGAATTTGACCTATAATAAGATAAGTATCATAACTCTTCCTACTATCCTTTGTCCATCATTCTATCTCAAATAAATTTCAGAGATGTTGCTACATATCATATGTTGTTACCAAATGCCTATCCACTAAACACCTTAATGGAACCCCTTCAACAAATCAGTTCATCATATACTGGAACCAAACATGTTCAGATTCAACTAGGAATTTTTTTGAATATTAATAGTTGGTTAACGAGTGATGAAGAAGCCAAACTATTTGATGTTCTGAAGGATCATACTAAAGCTTTTGCTTGGGACTATAGAGATATGAATGGAATTCATTCAAGTATCTACACCTATCACATTTATACTGAAAACATTAGACCAGTTAGGTAACCTCAGAGAAGGATTAATCCAACCTTAAGGGATATAGTCAAACAAGAAATTAAAAAACTATTACAAGTAGGTTTTAACTACCCTATCTTAGATATCTAGTGGGTGTCTCCTCTTGTAATTGTCCCTAAAAAGAATGGAAAATGGAGAATTTGTGTTGACTATAGGGAACTAAACAAAGCCACCCTAAGAGATTATTTTCCCTTACCATTCATAGATCAAGTCTTAGACAACCTTTTAGGTAAACAATACTTTTCCTTCTTGGATGGATTTAGTGGATACAATCAAATCAAAGTTACTGCTGAGGATCAAGACAAAACTACATTTACTTGTCCATGGGGTACCTTTTCTTACAGGGTATTGCCATTTGGACTATGTAATGCTCCAAAAACCTTTCAAAGAGCTATATTAGTAATTTTTTTAGACCTAATAAATGACTGTGTAGAGGTATATATGGATGACTTTAATGTTCATGGAGATACATTTGATGATGCCTTGAAAAAATTAAATAGAGTATTAACAAGATGTGAATAACATCACTTGTCTCTTAGTCATGAGAAATGTTTGATGATGGTTGATGAAGGGATCATATTAGGACACCATATTTCAAAAAGAGGAATTCAAGTTGACCAAAATAAAATCAAGATTATTTTAGACTTGCCTATTCCTCAAACCCCCACATATATCAAGTCATTTTTAGGGCATGTTGGATACTATAGGCACTTTATCAAGGATTTTAGTAAAATTGCTGCCCCCATGTTTAAGTTGCTTACTAAGGACTGTGAATTTCTTTGGGATGAAAAGTGTCAACATGATTTTGAAGAAATTAAAGAGAAATTAGTAATTGCCCCAATATTGAAAGGACCTAATTGGGAGAAACCTTTTCACATCCAAACTAATACCTCAAATACCTCAATTGGTATAGTTTTGGGATAGAAAGATGAAGAAGGAAGAATGTATGCTATTTACTACCTTAGTAAAAATCTTACTCCCACTGAAATAAATTACACTACCACTGAAAAAGAATTTTTGGCTGTGATCTATGCAATCAATAAATTTAGACATTATATTAAAGGGTATAAAATATTTGTACATACAAATCACTCAACAATTAAATATTTAATGAAAAAACTAGTGGTTGGAGGTAAAATAATTAGATGGTTATTGATTCTACAAGAATTTGATATTACCATTGTGGAAAATCCAAGAAAATCTAATGTTGTAGCTGATTTCTTGTCAAGACTGACCACTACAGGGCAGCAGGAGCCAGTCAAGGACAACTTTCCAGATGAACAATTGTTTGTTATTTCAGCTGATACACCATGGTTTGCTGACATGGAAAATTATCTTGCAACAGGGAAGTTTCTTCCTTTCACTAAAAAACAAATAAAGAAGTTAATCAAAACCAATGCACAGTTCAAATGGTTAAATAGAATGCTAGTCCTAATTTGGTTTTACGTAGGTGTGTAAGAGAAGATGAAATATTTGACATCCTTTAGGCATGTCATGATGAACTAAGTGGAGGAAACTATTCATTGAAAAGAAGAGCTTAAAAGATACTTGATATTGGTTACTATTGGCCACTCTATACAAAGATGTGAAGAGATATATCAAGTGATGTGATCCTTGTCAAAGGTTGGGACAACCAACCATTACCAATGAAATGCCTCTACAACCACAAGTAGTAATCGAATCATTTGAGAGATGGGGATTAGATTTTGTTGGAACCTTTAATCCTCCTTCACAGGGGAAAGAGAACATTTTTGTGTGTACTAATTATGTAACAAAATGGGTAGAAGTGCAGGCTTTAACAAATGCCACTAAAGAAGCAGTTGCTAATTTCCTTTGGCACAAAATTATAGTAAAGTTTAGAGCACCAATAAGCTTAGTTTTAAACCAGGGACCACAATTTATGTCCAATATGATCTAGGATTTCACATTGTATTATCAAATCAATCATAATAAGTCATATCCCTGTCACCCACAAGAAAATGAACAATTTGAAGTAAAAAATAGAGAATTGGAAAACATCCTCACTAAAATAGTTGAAGCAAAAAGAAGAGATTGGGTAAAAAGACTACCTGAAGCTATTTGGGCTTACAATACAACTTGGAAAACCATAACAAGATTTTCACCATATGAATTAGTCTATGGGAAAAACCCCTTGATGCTTATTGATTTTGAGCTACAGACATTGAGGACAGCAGCTAAGGTGGGAATTGAATTGGATGTAACTCAAAAGGAGCAAATCCTTCAACTCAATGAATTTAATGAATTAAGAATGGAAGCACTTCACCAGACAGAGATAATCCATGATCAAAGGAGGCAATGGAATGATTCACATATCAAGGAAAGGTAATTCAAAGTAGGAGACTGGGCATTGCTATTTGATTCTAAGTACCAATAATTCAAAGGTAAATTAAGAACCATATAGTTGGGACCTTATCAGATCAAGTAGATATTTGACAATGGTTCTATTCAGTTACTTCCCATTGATGGCAATAGAAGAGTACTCTTGGTCAATGGACACATGCTAAAACTTAATAGGAAGCCTCCTACTAAGGATGAATTCTTGAAACAGATTGAAGCAAACAAAGAATTTGATCATATGAAAGAACCTAGTTCTTCCAAAATGATCAAATAATTAGATGAAAAGATCTAGAATAAAGGGAAGAGGATGAAAACCAGTAAATGGTGTTATCTTCTCACATATATATATATATATATATATATATATATCAAAGATATATATAATAAATAATAAAATAAAAAAACAAATATCAAAGATCAATTAAAAACTAGTGATGGCGGTTGATCTTCTCAAATAAATGGCTAATTCAAATAAAACTTTTTTCTAACTATTTTCTAACCATTTTTTAGGAATGATGAGTCATCATGATGGAAGGATTACATCATCAAGGATGGTAATTATGTTTTTAGCTTGTTAATGGTTAGATGGAAAGTTTGCATGTGTGATTAGACTTGATTTAGAAAGATTAATATGATGAGGCATCTATTGTACATCATGGTTAAATGTGAAAAATCATGAGAAGGATATTGATGATGGAATGAGTTGGCAGATAGTCATAAAGAATCATTATTATTATTGAATCAACAAAATAAAATCTAGCTATAGAAAAATTTCAAAAGAGATACAGTGAATTAACTCTAGCAGTTATGAAATTGAGTATAGTAGTTCTGCAGCCAAAATCACTAAGTTTTGTAGTTGAGTATAGTAATTCTACAACTGAATTCACCAGATCAACAATCAAATCTACTAGTTTTGTAGCCAAAAATGTCAGTTCCACTGATAAGAGAAGCAATCTTCAGCTAACCTATCTAAGATTAAAGAAGAATGAATCATGGGAATAAAAAAGAAGTCAGAACCAGAAAATGATATCCAGCTCCTTGCAGATGAAGAAGTAGCAACTATCTTTCAACAGGAAGGATGGCAGGAGTTTCTGAGGAAATTTCCTAAATATAACGATGAACTGGTAAGAGAATTTGTTATCAATTTAGAACAAATAAGGACAAAGATTAGGAAGGTTTTTATTCCTTTTTCTGTGAATGTAATAAGTGAGATGTTTGGAATACCAATAGTGCATGTCTCAAACCCTATCAAGGGGACATTAAAAGACCTAGCTGAAACCCTATTGAAAAAGGGGGAAGCTAAACCCCAATATATTTATAATACAAAGAAAATCATTAAAGGAGTCAAAAGGGCTAGCTTGCCCAAACCCTTTGACAGAGTAGCATTTTGGATAGTTAAGTATTTAACCTATGATGAACAATTTGGGATAGTAGGAAAAGAAGTCCTAAAAATCCTTATACACCTTAGATATGGAGCCAAAAAACTAGAATATATAGTAAACCTTCCAGGGTTTCTTTTTGACTCCATCCATACAATGGCCTAGAGGTATTCTTGGGGTGTAGGAACAATCAGACATCATGCGTTAGTGTATTTAGTATGCCAACACCATTTCCTTTCAAAGAAAAATGGGGAAGAAATGTGGGAAAAATTTCTTGGAAAATTTGGGTAGAACCTTGGTATTTCTAAAAGAACAATAGAAACTCCTCCTGCCCCTTCAGTTCATTTGAAAAATGATACCATTGCTGAGAAAAACAAAAGACTAGGGGAAGAGGAAATACCAAAAAGAAGAAAATCTAGAAGAAAAGTTAAAATTACAGACCATACTGTGCCTTCTCAAGAAATTTCTTCTTCTACAGAAGCTATAGAAGAATTGATACCTGTCTCTGACAGTGACGGTTCACCTAGGCCTGACCAAAAGGTGAACATCAAAAGAAGTTCTAAAAGGAGACCTATGTTTGCACATTTTGAGGCTCTTCAAGAAATAAGACGTCATAAAAGGTCTAAAAAAATTCTAGAGGAAATGGAAGAACAAGAAAGGCTAGAAACTGAAGCTATTGATATTTTAGGTAGCATAGCCATGACTCCTCCTGGACTAAACCAAACAGAAAAGGAAAAAGAAGATGAAATATTTGAGGAGCAAGATTTCCCAGAAATGGGTGAGACAACAACACCATCACATGCAGAAGATGAACATGCATCTTGGAGAAAGAAAGGGAAATCCCCTATGGTGGAAGAAGAATGCTCAACTCCCCAAGAAATTTTAGAAAAATAATAAAACGAATAGATTAAACATGCTTTATTTTTTCTACAGTAGAGCTCATTATCAAGGAAAAGGATGAGAAATTGAATTTCCTCAAACTCAAATTAGAACATAAAGAAATGATCCTTGAAGAATTAACAAACTAGTTCAAAGCCAAGACTAAAGAATTAACAGAGATTAAAAGGCAAATAATGGAGAACAAGGGAAAATGTACAATACAGATTGCTGTGTCAATAGTCTCTACATAGATTGAATTGACTTATTTACCACTCAAGTAGTTATGGGATGACACATGCAGAGAACTCAGTGTAATCAAGGCATCCAATACAGACTTGAAAAGCAAACTGGAGGAAGAAAAGAAAGCAAGGAAGGAATGGGAAGAAAAATTTTACAAGGAGGAAAATGATAAATATAAATGTCTTGTGAAAATAAAAATAGTTTGTATGATGAGTGAGAAACTGCTTGCATGCAGAAGACCCTCTCCTACATATAGCATGTTTTTAGAGGAATAATTCATTCACTGGTAGTTGGCAAGGATAGCATGTGGCCTTCCAAATGAAATAAAAGATGAAGCTGATTTGTCGACTGCCTACTCCTTAGCCAATACAGAACAAAAAATCTTCTACTTGAATTTTGCCTTTGCAATTTCATGCTAGAAATAAATTTAGGTCTTATGATCAATTTTTATGTAGGGGAAAG
Organism: Torreya grandis; assembly: GCA_037957365.1. Lineage (NCBI taxonomy): Eukaryota > Viridiplantae > Streptophyta > Pinopsida > Cupressales > Taxaceae > Torreya > Torreya grandis. The sequence continues at coordinate 286,929 of JARHVA010006874.1, forward strand.
CTAACTTAACGCATTTGGCTCTGTTCTTCAAAATTAGATTGCATGGAAAGAAAGGGAATCAGAGCATTGGTCAAAGGCTAGTTCATCCAGTCTCTGTATGATAATTCATTATGGTAACCCACTCACCTTTGCTACACATTTCTAATCCCATGCATTTAATGACAAGTTCAGGGGACCTTATCTTTTCAATTTACGGCAAAGCATGGATGTCTTCACCTCTTATGAGAAGGTCAATTTTGATAATATCTATGATGCATGTTTAAAAAGATGGGAATTTCTCCCAGTGGCATTGAAAAGAAGGGAAGTAATATCTCCTTCAAATTTGATTTGGAGTCTAGAAAAGGCAAAAGATTTATGCACAATAATTCCTTAGATCAATGAAACTCCCATGTGCATATGGATAGGCATGCATACAAGGCCACCTCTACTTCTCACCCCCATATCTCCTTGGAAAAATAGAGAACTTCAAAATCCCACTCAATTTGAGGAATGGAAAAGAAATGTAGAAGTAGGAGTAGGGTATAGTACCTCTGAATCAAAGCATTGAGATATTCAGTTCCATCCATTTGATCTGAGCAATCAAATGAAATGTATAATAAACAATCCCAAATTTGAAGAGTAACATTTGTAAAGGGACTTACAAACAAGTAATTATGGGGAAAATTATGAGGCCAAGATATGTCCATTAAATGTATAATAAATGACCTCATCTTACTCTCTCTTTTTATTAAGTTTGATTGTATTTTGTGACTTTTATTTTAATCTGATATGAGTTAGGATGTAATTATCCATCTTTTGTTGATTTTGATTCTAACATTTTAAAATCTCTATAATTCCTAATATGTGTTTTGGAAAATTCAAGTTTTGTAATAAAATAGGTCATCATTAGGATGAAGAACAAATATGAAGCGGATTGCATGTTTTTACAAGCATTGGAATCAATACAACTTAGCTCTGAGACCCCACCATGCTATTTCAAGTAGCCACATTTTCAGACTTAGTTCCAAAATTCTATATTTAGCTCCATAATTATCTGAATTGGCTCTGATACACCTGTAGATAAGCTCCAGAACTTTCATAGTTAAACATGGAACTAATAAAGATCTATTCCAAATCGCTAGCGATCTGTCAAACCAATGATCCCATTAAATCAGGAGAAGACTTTTGATTTCCATACTTGCAGATCCAATACATTTATCACACAGCTGGACAACTAGCCATGTCTTAATTTAGTATCTATCCTGGGCATGATTCAGTTCCATCATATCCATGAAATAGTTACAGCAATCAATGTACCAAAAGTAGAAGAATATATATACAGACTTGATAATTTAGAAAAGTGTGGAAAAATAATTCAAGAATATAGGGATAAGGATAGATTAGTATATCTTTATAATTCAGAACATTTATATCAATGAAATAGTCATTTCTATTTTGAAAGAGGATTAAGTTGTTCAGTCCTGTTTCTAGGCGGAGTAAGGGTCCACTCCTCCAAGAACCAAGATATTCATTTTTGGTTGGTATTTATATTTTAATTTCAAAATAAAATAGGTAGCTCTGTTAAATTTATAAATGGTTCCAACTTAAAGTTAAGATTAATTGTAGATTTGCCCCTGCGGGTGTTCTAGATTAAATTCTCATTTCTTTGCAATTAATTTCCAAGCATTCTACAAAAGTATGTTTATTTCCAACAATCTATTTCATTTTTGTAATGTGTGTTTATTTCCAGTAATCTATTTCATTTCTACAACGTGTGTTTATTTCCATCAATCTATTTCATTTTTGCAACGTGTGTTTATTTCCAACAATCTATTTCATTTTTGCAACGTGTGTTTACTTCTAGCATATTTTCATAGTTTGATTCTAATAAGGTTTTAACTAAGAAGTCCTTAAGACATTAAAAAACCCCCAAAACAAAATAAAAATACAAATACCTACAATCAATTACTAAATTTTTAAGATTCTTCTTGTTTCATATAGCTTTAGACATAGCCTTGATTAAATATGACATCAACATAAAGTTGATTAAATGAAGGGAATAATGACACCCAACACCTAAATTCAACACTAGCCTTCTCCTTCCATAGAACCTTGGGTATAAACTTGTTCTCATCCATCCTGTTGGGTGAATATTTTGTCGTCAACTAACTGATGACAAAATGGAGATATCAGCCACAGCATAAGGGAGATTTACACCACGAGGAGTGTGGCTTTACCAGATCAAGACGAGGTAAATCTCTCCTCTCATCAAGGGGAGGTTCCCTATTAATATTTACTTGCTGAATATATAGTTAAGCAGAAAATAACACACGAGGGTGGTATAACAACATCTACCTCTCTTCTTTCAGAGGTAATGTACAAGGAACAAAAGAGGGAAAATCTTGGTCTTTAAGCTAACAGCATTCCTCTTCTTTCAGGAATGATTTTAAACAGAAAGCAAGAGATCACCTGTAGTAACAAAGTCCACAAGAACGCTCACACAAGCACAAAGTCTTCCGTAGCTTCTCCACAGATCCGGAACGAGTACAACCGTAGGATAAAATGAAGCACAAAGTCTTCACCTGAAACTACAAAAGATAACAGAATCTCAAAGGTAAAAGTAGCATAAAGTCTATTTTCTACCCTCTAGAAGCGCCCTTAGATAATATCAACACATTCACTTGCTTATTAAATCAGATAAACGAGAGGTTATCAAGAAAGAGTACATAAGAAACTATTTCCTAGATGACACAGATAAATTCAACACAAAGTCTGAAATAACCTGCTTCTCATTCATTCAACAAAATATGATTTACAAATCTGAGCACAAAGTCTCAAAAGTTGCTTCAATTTCAGCAGTGTTTGCTCTCAATTTTTCCAAGATCCTTTACAAATGAGGTCTCCACTATATATAGGGAGAAAATCCTCAAAAACAGAAAAATAATAAAATATACAAAATATCTTGGTCAAAGATGACTCATCTTTGACTTTTAGATATTTTCCAAAATATTTTATTCGTAATTACATTTTACAAAATTGTATGCATTCTGTAGAAAACAGAAATGCCTAAGGATAGAAGAAGAAAGAGAGAAAGTGTCAGTTCTTGCCACCAGACTTCTTCAAATGAGCATCGTACATGGTGATCGATGCCTGGATCCCGATGCTGTCCGGTGCAACTATGTTGTTGGAGACGACCCTTGCTCTGATTAATGCGTCTTTTAATGCTGTGATGGCCTTATAGTGGCCAGTTAACCTGGATCTTAAATTTTCCAGAGTAAACTGAGCATCCAGAATGCTATCAACTGAAGTCATTGAGAAAGACGCTCCTTTGAAATCCTTTTGGATCATCCCTTCAAAATTCTGAATCATTTCATCTGCTGGAAGGAACTGATGATCCTTAGAGGTCAAGTCGCAGGGTAGCTCTTCTAATTTGTTCAACAAGCTCAGGTCACTTTTATCACTAGCTTCTTTAAAAGCTTTGAGATCATCAATTAGATCTTTGAGTACCTGGATCCTGAAAATCATCGCCTCTTTGATCTCAACATATGAATCCTTGTTGGGGATAACACCGATAGATATCAGGGTACTCTTTTTTAGACCTTCCATTTCCTTCCATCATCTGAGATCTTTCTCCAAGCCATTAATCTCTTGAGAGGTAAGAGAAATAAAACTGTCTACTTGAGCCTTCAACCTTTTCATTTTCCCTATTCTTTCTGCAACCTCAGATAGCAGAGAGATTCCTTGATTGTGTATTCGATCAATATATTCCTCCATTACTTTTACCTTTAAATAAGTCTTTTCAGCTTTCTGAATGACTGAATCATCCACAGAAAAGGCCTCTGGAGTTGCTGCTTCAGGTGGGATGGTGAATCTTCTGATTACTGCCATTAACTGCTCAGCCTTGGCTTTATAAAAATCTTTCATCTCTTTTTCTTTGTCAAATTTTTGGACCATAATGTCCATTGCTGACTGAAGATCACTCTTCGCACCTTCGTGTGTAACCTTGCCTAGTTCAATACGAGAAAAGGAATAACTGCTCATTTCAAAACCCTCAAGGGTTGCGTCCTGTGGGGGTTTGGCAATTTCCAGAAATTTCTGCCCCCTTTCCTCGACCAATTTGGAAAGGATCTTTGGCCTCTTGGGAGCTTTTGTTTTGGCCGGCACAATCTTGCCGAAATCAAATTCTTCTAGGGAGATGGCCCTTTTCTTTCTCTTTGGTGTGAAAGTAGACATCCACGGCGGGAGAGAAGTACCTGTTGTAACAATAGTCACTTCCGCCGGTGTCACGGTAGCGGCCTCCACGCTACTGGTGGTGACAGTAGCCGTAGTTGGAGTGACCAGCGAGACTGTGCCAACTGTTGATTCAGGATTAGGCACAGGGCTTGGTGGCAGGTTGAAAGATGGAGATGATAAACTTGGAATGGATGCAGAAGAGCGAGGTGAACCTGCTGAAGGATCTTGTGGATCACCAAAAACAACCTTGGAAGGAGAAGCAGCTCCGGAAGATGGAACGCTAATGGGAGAGATAGGAAAAGTGGGCACCAAAGGAGATTGAAGAGGAGGAGAGGAGCCCTGGATCGACCGCACTTGTTCGGTTGAGGTTGGAGACCCAACACCTAGTCGTTCTAAAGGTTGTTCTGTTGACCCCATCGATTGAGCTGCCTGTACCCCGGGACTTTGTTCTTTGGTTTATTCGGCTGCTGCCTTAGGTTCTTGTTCTGACCTAGGCTTCTTAGATACAAAGATGATCCTAGGCTTGTGAGGTCTAGAAGATGAAGGGACGTCGTCTTTGTTTTTGGTTCGGCTTTCTGCCTTTCTCTTCATCTCTGCTTGATATTCGGCCTCTGACCCTGTAATGAACTCTTTTAGGGTAATTCTATTTGCTGCCAACCAACTATTGGTGTTAGCCAATACTGGTTCGAATCTTTTCCTTAGAGAAGTCAGCTCTTTTTGAGACCAGTTGATCGGAGGAAGAGGGGAACCAGTGACCTTCTCTGTCAGATATCTGCTGTTCACTATATTCCCATCGTCAATCAACCCTGAAGGGATCTCTGCAAGCCCGAGGTACTCTATATGCTCTAGCATGAGATGGCAATAGTCCATCTTTCTTATCTCTTTAGCTGTCCTTAGATCTACCCAAATGTCCTCAATCATAAGCTCGTGAAACTGAGTCTTCCTTCGAATCGTCTCTCTGACTCCTCTGTAATCAAAATTTTCCCATTTTTTGAAAGATTTGACGGTAACCATCTGCATCTCTATTTCCATAACCTTGGCTTTAGTCGATGTAGCAACGAAAAATCTGCCAATCTGGATAGGAAACTTGAAACCAGGTCTCTTAAGCTCCATCTGTTTTGAGTGTACGACGGCCAGTTGTCGACAAAGCTCCATTAGGACCAACCTGTCTGAAGGGAATCTGGGGAGCATATAAGGGTATCCTTGGAAGAAACCCACCCGTAGATAAGAAAATGTAGGAAACTAGGGGAACATGCAGCCAAAACTGTTCACTACTGTCCAAGCCTCGTCTGACATTCTCTTTTGCTCCAGTTGAGGATCAAAGAGACATAGAAATATGGCAAAGAATGCGTCATTCACTCGCCTGAAATGACATGTCGATCCCTGAAGTGTCAGCTGCGGATAGTATGAATAGACTGGGGTGGTCTTCTTATCCCCCTCTGTGGTTAAGCCCGGGAAAGATCGCATGGCAGCAGCTATGTAGACCAGGTACGAGGTCATGTAGAATTTGAAGGAGGTTTGTACCCTGGTCAGTTGCTCGTGAATAGCGTTGCTGATCTGTTCTCCCCAGAAAATGACCTGTTTGCCTTGCAGAATGATCTTAATGAATGGATACATCCATTCATGGAATTGTGAAGAGGACGGGAGGCCCTGTACTCTGCTGAGAAGGGTGATTAAGTCACCAACTTCTTCAATGAAGTCGCTTCTGGGGAAGCTTTTCGGCCATCTGGATAGGCCGGCCTTTGGGGTTTTTAACCACTTATGGTTTATGACCCTCTTTTCCCTCTCGGGGTCTTTGTCATACTCCCTCTACGCATTCTCGAAGTCGATTTGGGTCGCTTCGGTGGCTGGTGGACATAAAAAGACTTTGTCGATAAATTCAGGGTCCAACCGAATGATCATGCTGCCACTGGCATCTGAGACTGATCTGGTCTCTTTGTCGTAAAAGTGCACACATTGAAGAACGAATTCTACATGATGAGCTGCTACTGGGAAGGCAGCCACCAGGTGGATGTTACTCTCGATAATTCTCTTTATCCTAGTGCTGGGATTGGTCACTTTGGTTTGTACCAGGAATTCGGCCATATCTACGTGGCCGATCTCAGTGTCTCGAATGTCATCGACATTCAAGGTGATCGATGTGAGCGGGAAGATGCCCTGGTATCTGTATTTCATCTTCTTCACCTTTTAAGGAGATGCTTCCGTCATGGGGGACGATCTCGTTTGAACGGGAGCAGGCGTGCAGGAGCTTGCTGAAGGTGCTGCAGCCATAGTCGAAAGGAGAGTGAGAGATGGGGAGAGAAATTTAAGTGACACGGGCTACAGGAGGTCACTTAAAAAGGGTCAGGACGGGCAAAGAGATGAAAAATGAGAAAGAAAAATCTTGAAAAGGACAACCCGAAAAAAAATCTGGGAGTTAGTTAAAAAAGGAAAGAAAAAAAAGCAGGGGCGGCGAAAATTGCCGCCCTTGCAGGAGGAGAGCAGGGGCGGCAAAAATTGCAGCCCTTGCAGGAGGAGAGCAGGGGCGGCAAAAATCGCCGCCCTTACAGGAAGAGAGCAGGGGCGGCGAAAATCGCCGCCCTTGCAGGAGGAGAACAGCGGTGAGGAAATGCCGCCCTTGCAGGAAGAGAGCAGGGGCGGAACGGTGGCAATGAAATGCCGCACTTTCGACGCCACAGGGAAGAGGAGGAAAAAACACACAAAAAATAAAAACAAAACTTAAAAACAAACCCTACCTGGAAAACGTGCGTGCCACAAAGTCAGATCCGCGAGTTGGCACTTCGCAAAGTCACTTGGAGCGCTCAAGTGCAAGAGGTAGGAGGGGAGGAGGAGGAAGTGAGAAGAAATGAGGCCCAAATCGGTTTATAAAGGTTGAAAAACCAACCCCAACAACCCGCCGCGTAGGGCCATTAATGCCTTGCGCGGAAAATGATGAAGTGCAGGGGCAGCAATTTTTGCCGCCCTTGCAGAAAAAGTGCAGGTGCGGCGATTATCGCCGCCCTTGCAGAAAAAGAAAGATCAACTCTGAAAGGGAAAAAAGAAAAGAAAAGCAAAAAAGGGGAAGGAGAAACTTGGTTTGGATAAAAAAGGGGGGGGGAACCACTCCTCGATCCAACCAAGACGAAAACGAACCAAAGAGAAAGCTTAAAAAAAAAATGAGCTTAGAGAGACAAGACGAAACAGACAAGTTTCGTAGGGGGTTGTTTGCAAAATGAGCGAAGCTCATTTTGAGAACAACAACTGGCTCCTGTTGGGGAACTTCTACTCAATCAAAAAGATTAGCAGAAGCAGAAACCAGTCTCTAAGTGCCTTTATCCAAGCCATTGGGCTACGGAGTCAGGCGAAAGAAAAAAGATAAAAAGAAAAAAAACTGCACATATTTACAAATGGACTCATCCAAGCTTCAAGGGTTGAAAAGCTTTAGATGCTGCCCATTATGAGGTAGTGTAAACGGCGTTCCATCTTTATACTCCAGCAAAAAGCTAGCTTCGCCATAGAGCTGTTGAATGGTGAACGGACCCCTCCACAGGGAGTCAAATTTGCCGTGCATCCCTTTCGGTTCACGCTGCTTGTCCCATAACAAGACTTGATCTCCGACTTAGAACTCACACGCTTTAGCTCTTTTATCGAAAAGCACCTTCACCCAGTTTTGGTGTTTCCTGATCTGATCTACCACCATAACTCGTTGTTCATTCAGCTCCATCAGATACATGATACGCTTGTCAACTGAGCCTTCAAAGGTCGAGTCTTCGATTGCTCTGGTTAACCTGAGTGCTGGTAGTTCAAGGGTGATGGAGATTTCAGCATTTCATCCATATAAGAGTTGGAAAGGTGACATACCTATAGCTCTTTTAGGTGTTATCTTGTCGGCCCATAAAGCATCATACAAAGCTTTGTGCCATGTTCTCTGATTGTCGTCCACCAACTTTTTGATGATGGTGACCAGGTTCTTGTTACTTGATTCTACTTGTCCATTTCCCTGGGGGAAATAGTCTGAAGTGTGAGACAAGGTAATCCCATAGTGGAAACAAAATTGAGTGATTTCATGTGACGAAAAGCAGGCCGCATTATCCGTCACAATTTTTAGTGGAACCCCAAACCTGGAGATGATATTTTCTTTGAGGAAGGTGCATACTACTTCAGATGTAGCATGTTTAGTTGGTTTGGCCTCCACCCACTTAGTAAAATAGTCTGTTGCGGTGAGGACATAATCATGTCTGGCGCTTGAAGATGGGTTAATTGCACCAATGAAATCAATACCCCACTGCTGGAACGGTTCATCGATCACAACTGGCCTGAGGGGTAAAGTAGGTAGCTTGGGTTTTTCGATAAATTGCTGACACAGCTCACACTTTCGCACCCATTTGTAGGCATCCTAAAAAAGTGTAAGCCAAAAGTACCTCGCTCATAGAATCTTGTGCACCGTCACCGGTGCAGAGAAATGTCCTCCACAAGCCAAATTGTGGAAAGATTCTAAAAGTCTTTCTTGTTGAGCTTTATCAACACAACGAAGAAATGCCCCATCCAAGTTTATTTTGTAAAGACCATGGTCCCATAGAACATAACCAACTGCTTTTAATTTAATATTCCACTTTTATTTAGAAGAAAGATGAGGAGGGCATTCACCATATGTTAGGAAATAAGCAATGTCAGAAAACCACTCATCAGTAGTAGCGACAAAGAGAACTGTGGGCACACTTTTAATATCTTGATCTTCATTTTTTAATTCCTCTGGAGTGTTGTTGGCGATCAATTGGCAAAGGCCCCGTCCCCGTATGAGCTTGGTTGGTTTGATGTCCAGATCGAATTCCTGAATTTTGGCAATCCAGTTACCCCTCTTTGTGCCAAACTCTTGCTGAGTCAAAATAGATTTTATTGTTGTATCTGGTACGAGGACTTCAGTGTGAGAATTCAGGATATAAAACCTGAAATGCTTGACAGCCTTGACCACGGCGTATGCGTGTTTCTCCATAAGAGAATATTTTAACTCGTGATTTTTGAGTGGGCAGCGCATGAACGAAATAGGAGATTCTGCATTTTCTGAATTGGGCTGAACCAAAATAGCTGATAGTGTATGCTCAGAGGCATAACTATATATTTTGAAACCTTTAGTATAGTCCAGACAGACCAAGATTGGTGCCCCTGCAATTGCTTCTTTAATTTCTTTGAACGCTGCTTTGCCTTCGACAGTCCACCTAAATGTGGCATTGCTCTTCATCATGTTGACAATGTGACGGGTTTTCTCAGCAAATTCAGGAACAAATCTCCTAAGAAAATTGACCTTTCCAAAGAAAGAATGAACTGCAGTCTTGCTGGTAGGCAGAGTAAGTTCCTGAATGAATCTAACTCTTTCTGAATCAATTCTGATACCTTCTTGGGACACTACGTGTCCGAGAAGCTTCCCTTCAGTTACTCTGAAAATGGATTTCTTTGGGTTTAACGAGATGCCATTTTGACGGCAGCACTCAAGTACTTTTTGCAAATGGTGAACATGCTCAGAACGCTGTTTTGAAAATACCGTCAGATCATCTAAGTATACTACAATGAATTTTCCCATTATATCTTTGAAAGCGAGATCCATAGCCCTTTGAAAAGTAGCGCCTGCATTTATCAGACCGAAAGGCATCCTGCGGTAAGCGAAAGTACCCCAAGGTGTGGTGAATGTTGTCTTATGTTGATCTGCTTTTCCGACCTCCACTTGATTATAACCTGAAAAACCGTCAAGCATTGATAACATTTCCGAACCTGTTACCATCTGTAGGACTTGATCCATAATGGGAAGGGGGTAGTTATCTTTTAAGGACAGCTGATTCAAATTTCTGAAATCCACACAGATCCGAATCTCACCATTTTTCTTTCTGACGGGTACTATGTTAGCGACCCATGTTGAGTGATGGATTGGAAAAATTATCTGAGCATCCAACATCTTTTGTATCTCGGCTAAAATAGTATCTGAGATTTTTGGATTATATTGCCTGGATTTCTGTTTATAAGGCACAGAATTGGCTTTCAGGGGGATGTCATGACGGACGTCATGTGGCCTGAGAGATTTCAGGTCGTCATAAGAATAGGCCAACACATCCCTATATTGACAGAGTAAACTAGCAAGCTCAAACCTTTCTTTGGAAGTGCAGCATTTCCCAATGTTTACCATCTTAGGGTCATGCTTGGTTCCCAAGTTGATTTGATCAAAATCTGAAGAAGAACTTGAATCTGTTTGTTGTTGTTTGACAAACCGGTCATGGTCATCAAACAGCTTCTCTAGGGAAACTAAACCTTTGGGAATTTTATTTCCCTTCAGCTGCAGCAAATCTTCACCTGTATGGGCCTGGGTTTCAGGGGTTAGTCCATACTCCCGGGGCTTGCAGCCTTCAAAACACAATTGTTTGAAAGTGTCTTTTTGCTCCAAGAAAGCGATGATTTGATCATCATCATTAAATACTTGCCAGTGGTCAACATTGTCTGGTACACTTGGTCAGAAAACCAGCTCAATAGTATACTTATCTCCTTTAAAATCAGGATGGAGAATCAAGAGAGTTGCAGAGACAGCTAATGCGTCTGCTCGATCATTGAATTCCCTCGGAACGACAGAGATATTGAAGGCATCGAAATCCTCAATCTGATCCCATACCTGATTGCGATAATGGCGCAACCTCTCATTTTTGGTCTGATAGAGGTTCCTTATCTGATACACTATCAACTCAGCGTCCCCTTTGGCATGGATTTTCTTTATGCCTTTTTCTTTGGCAGCCTGTAGTCCAAGCAAAAGGGATTCATACTCAGCTGTGTTGTTAGTATTGTTGAATTGTAATTTATAAGCAAAAGGGATAACCTCTTCCTGAGGGGATACCAACACAACTCCAGCTCCTGATCCAGTAGAAGAGCAACTGGCGTCAAACTCTAAGGTCCATAACTCATCAGGCATGGTTTTTTCTCCACAAACTTCCCCATTCTGGGGAAAGGGTTGATTTGTGTGTTCATTTTGTTTAGACATTCCACCTCTAGCGCCAGGCGAAACCGAACCTAAATCATTATCCGTAGGAGTTTCCTCTAGGGCGCCATGGATTTCGTCAGTGAATAAGAAATAAGTGCCCATACCTGATGACTCAAATAAAATTTGAGCTTCGGGTGCTGTGGAATGGGTAACTACGTATCTGGCTTCTTTTTCAGGAAGCAACTTCTTCATGACGCCTTGAACTGGAATCCTAGCCTCTGATAGGTCCATGCTTAACTCACCTCCAACATCCTTACAGAAATTTCATCCAAGCAAGATGCCGTAAGATGCTGGGACATCGGCCACTAGAACTGTCATTTTGATTCGTTTCTCTGGAAAAGCCGCAAAAGCGTATTGAGCATCTTTTATTTGGCCAAGGAGGGGAACTTGCTTATTTTCCATGGAAAAACACATTCCAAAAGTTTTGGTCAAAGTCAGGCCGAGGGAATCCACCACTTTTGCAGGCATGACGTTATCTGAAGCCCCGGAGTCTATAATGCAGTTACTCAGTTTGAAACCATTTATAAGCAGAGAGACATAAAAAGGTTCTATTTTTCCGGGAGCGACGGGGGGTGTCACAACCAGATTATTTTAGGCTGGTTTGTCTTTGGGGAGATCTGGAACAACTTTTGAAGGATTTTGTCCTACAAGGACAGCTTTATTTTTAACATATTCTGCTAACCTATCAAGCTGTTCTGGGTTAGCTCTCAAATACTCAATCTCCGTCATTTGAATCTTAGTTTTTTTTGCATGATCAATAATATCAAATGATTGAAAGGTGGTTGCAATAGAAAAAGGAGCAATCCCCTCATCAAGGACCTTGACAGGTTCTTCACCAGCCTGAGTAGTAGGAGGGGAGGATATTAAGTGACCGGGAGTAGTTACTTTTTTATGAGTTACCTTATCTTTTGACTGCAGAGGTAATGGAGTCCCGCGTTGGGCAATGGAAACTGCTGGCCGAAGCTCGTCAACTGCTTTCCCTTTGTCAGTGCGTGAAGCCGATTGATTTTGAGACTTGGTAAAGACAGCATAAGCTTCCTTTGAATCTTCCCCTTGTTGTCCGGCTTCATCTTGGTAATCTAGGAAACTGATACTGGAGTCACCAGCTAATTCCTCATCCTGTTCATCAAAGAGGTTAGCACTTCCTCATTGATCCAGTTGCGGCTGAAAGGAAAGGTCGTGCTCAGTTTTTAGGTATCCAACCGCTGAATTTGTAGGTGCTGCTTCAATGGCTAATCTCCCTGAAGGGGGAGGTAGGCGATTCGATTGTCCTTGGGTTCGTGTAGTATTATTTTGATATGGCTGATTCTGAAATGTCCTCCTAGGTGCATCTCGATAGGTAGGGGCAGACGGGCCTTGAGCAATTTGTCTCTTTAAAGCAATCAGTTCATTTGTTAATTTTTGCACCATAGGATCAGTAGTGCCCGTGGAGGAACTTTCAGCCGGTGAGGGGTATTTGTTTTTACCAGAATCTTTCCTGATTTTGCCTGCCAGGATAAGATCGTCTTCAATCTCGGTGGCCAATTCTTGAGCCAGGGCTAGGTCCATAGGGCTAGGTCATCTCAATAAAAAACTTACTTCGGGGAGCTATGAGTTGATAAAAAAGCATTTGAGATTCTCCGGCGTGGGTTGAGCCACAGTAGGAATCCGATTTCTTAATTTGTTGAACTTGGCTATGAAATCCGTCATGGGTTCCGGGGACTCTTTTTTCATCTGTGTTAGCTGAGCTAACAAAGCATGTGCATCTTCAGCGGGTTTAAACCGAGCTTCAAATTTGGACTTGAGCGTATCCCAATTGGTTACTGACCCAGCCTACAAGTGATAGAACCAATCCGCAGTAGCACCTTGCAAAGTCTCCACAAAAAGTCTCACCGCCACATCTTCAAATTCAACACCAATTACGCCACATGTTATAGAGAAAGCGGCAATATGCTCGTCGGGATGAACCTTTCCATCACCAAAAAACTTAAGAAATTTTTTTCTAGAACTACGAGGTAGTTCATGCAGAGGTGGGGCTAAATTAAGGGGACCGAAAGAATTACCCCACGGGCCTTGAGCCATTATGATAAGGGGATGAAAAGGTGGGATAACAAACCTTGGTGGAGTGTTTATAGGGAGGCGGCGATTGACAGCAGGAAAAGGGGTTCTACCTTGTGGTGGTGACCTGACAATGCTGGAAGGAAAACTCTTGGACCGTTGAAGAGAAGATGATGGAGGAAATAGATCAAAATTACTTTGTTGTGCTAATTCAAACACAGGGTCGACAACACCCTTAGATCTCTGACTTCTGGTATAGCGTGGGGTTGCCAGATTTTTTTAAAATGAAAACGGGACCGAAAGAATTTCAAGTTGAAGCTTGAGGCTCCAAGATGTGCGTTCTTCCCAGCAGCTCTAGTTTTGCAGACTAGATAATATAATGGAGGCAACTGGTAAAGCTAAAATGATAATGGGTAAGACATGAAACGGAGTCGCCAGATTACGTAATGGAGAAGGGTAAGGACTGCTTCAATCTGAAACTTGAGGTTTCAGACTGCACATCTGAGTCCCCAGCGGAGTCGCCAAAAAATTGTTGGGTGAATATTTTGTCGTCAACTAACTGATGACAAAATGGGGATATCAGCCACAGCATAAGGGAGATTTACACCACGAGGAGTGTGGCTTTACCAGATCAAGACGAGGTAAATCTCTCCTCTCATCAAGGGGAGGTTCCCTATTAATATTTACTTGCTGAATATATAGTTAAGCAAAAAATAACACACGAGGGTGGTATAACAGCATCTACCTCTCTTCTTTCAGAGGTAATGTACAAGGAACAAAAAAGGGAAAATCTTGGTCTTTAAGCTAACAGCATTCCTCTTCTTTCAGGAATGATTTTAAACAGAAAGCAAGAGATCACCTGTAGTAACAAAGTCCACAAGAATTCTCACGCAAGCACAAAGTCTTCCGTAGCTTCTCCACAGATCCGGAACGAGTACAACCGTAGGGTAAAATGAAGCACAAAGTCTTCACCTGAAACTACAAAAGATAACAGAATCTCAAAGGTAAAAGTAGCATAAAGTCTATTTTCTACCCTCTAGAAGTGCCCTTAGATAATATCAACACATTCACTTGCTTATTAAATTAGATAAACGAGAGGTTATCAAGAAAGAGTACATAAGAAACTATTTCCTAGATGACACAGATAACTTCAACACAAAGTCTGAAATAACCTGCTTCTCATTCATTCAACAAAATATGATTTACAAATCTGAGCACAAAGTCTCAAAAGTTGCTTCAATTTCAGTAGTGTTTGCTCTCAATTTTTCCAAGATCCTTTACAAATGAGGTCTCCACTATATATAGGGAGAAAATCCTCAAAAACAAAAAAATAATAAAATATACAAAATATCTTGGTCAAAGATGACTCATCTTTGACTTTTAGATATTTTCCAAAATATTTTATTCGTAATTACATTTTACAAAATTGTATGCATTCTGTAGAAAACAGAAATGCCTAAGGATAGAAGAAGAAAGAGAGAAAGTGTCAGTTCTTGCCACCGGACTTCTTCAAATGAGCATCGTACATGGTGATCGATGCCTGGATCCCCATGCTATCCGGTGCAACTGCGTTGTTGGAGACGACCCTTGCTTTGATTAATGCATCTTTTAATGCTGTGATGGCCTTATAGTGGCCAGTTAACCTGGATCTTAAATTCTTAAATTTTCCAGAGTCAACTGAGCATCCAGAATGCTATCAACTGAAGTCATTGAGAAAGACGCTCATTTGAAATCCTTCTGGATCATCCCTTCAAAATTCTGAATCATTTCATCTGCTGGAAGGAACTGATGATCCTTAGAGGTCAAGTTGCAGGGTAGCTCTTCTAATTTGTTCAACAAGCTCAGGTCACTTTTATCACTAGCTTCTTTAAAAGCTTTGAGATCATCAATTAGATCTTTGAGTACCTGGATCCTGAAAATCATCGCCTCTTTGATCTCAACATATGAATCCTTGTTGGGGATAACACCGATAGATATCAGGGTACTCTTTTTTAGACCTTCCATTTCCTTCCATCCTCCGAGATCTTTATCCAAGCCATTAATCTCTTGAGAGGTAAGAGAAACAAAACTGTCTACTTGACCCTTCAACCTTTTCATTTTCCCTGTTCTTTCTGCAACCTCAGATAGCAGAGAGATTCCTTGATTGTGTATTCGGTCAATATATTCCTCCATTACTTTTCCCTTTAAATAAGTCTTTTCAGCTTTCTAAATGACTGAATCATCCACGAAAAAGGCCTCTGGAGTTGCTGCTTCAGGTGGGATGGTGAATCTTCTGATTACTGCCGTTAACTGCTCAGCCTTGGCTTTATAAAAATCTTTCATCTCTTTTTCTTTGTCAAATTTTTGGACCATAATGTCCATTGCTGACTGAAGATCACTCTTCGCACCTTCGTGTGTAACCTTGCCTAGTTCAACACGAGAAAAGGAATAACTGCTCATTTCAAAACCCTCAAGGGTTACGTCCTGTGGGGGTTTGGCAATTTATAGAAATTTCTGCCCCCTTTCCTCGACCAACTTGGAAAGGATCTTTGGCCTCTTGGGAGCTTTTGTTTTGGCCGGCACAATCTTGCCGAAATCGAATTATTCTGGGGAGATGGCCCTTTTCTTTCTCTTTGGTGTGAAAGCAGACATCCACGGCGGGAGAGAAGTACCTGTTGTAACAATAGTCGCTTCCGCCGGTGTCACGGTAGCGGCCTCCATGCTACTGGTGGTGACAGTAGCCGTAGTTGGAGTGACCGGCGAGACTGTGCCAACTGTTGATTCAGGATTAGGCACAGGGCTTGGTGGCAGGTTGAAAGATGGAGATGATAAACTTGGAATAGATGCAGAAGAGCGAGGTGAACCTGCTGAAGGATCTTGTGGATCACCAAAAACAACCTTGGAAGGAGAAGCAGCTCTGGAAGATGGAACGCTAATGGGAGAGATAGGAAAAGTGGGCACCGAAGGAGATTGAAGAGGAGGAGAGGAGCCCTGGATCGACCGCACTTGTTCCGTTGAGGTTGGAGACCCAACACCTGGTCATTCTGAAGGTTGTTCTATTGACCCCATCGGTTGAGCTGCCTGTACCCCAGGACTTTGTTCTTTGGTTTCTTCGGTTGCTACCTTAGGTTCTTGTTCTGACCTAGGCTTCTTGGATACAAAGACGATCTTAGGCTTGTGAGGTCTAGAAGATGAAGGGACGTCGTCTTTGTTTTTGGTTCAGCTTTCTGCCTTTCTCTTCATCTCTGCTTGATATTCGGCCTCTGACCCTGTAATGAACTCTTTTAGGGTGATTCCATTTGCTGCCAACCAACTATTGGTGTTAGCCAATACTGGTTCGAATCTTTTCCTTAGAGAAGTTAGCTCTTTTTGAGACCAGTTGATCGGAGGAAGAGGGGAACCAGCGACCTTCTCTATCAGATATCTACTGTTCACTATATTTCCATCGTCAATCAACCCTGAAGGGATCTCTGCAAGCCTGAGGTACTCTATATGCTCTAGCGTGAGACGGCAATAGTCCATCTTTCTTATCTCTTCAACTGTCCTTAGATCTACCAAGATGTCCTCAATCATAGGCTCGTGAAACTGAGTCTTCCTTCAAATCGTCTCTCTGACTCCTCTGTAATCAAATTTTTCCCATCTTTTGAAAGATTTGACGGTAACCATCTGCATCTCTGTTTCCATAACCTTGGCTTTAGTCGATGTAGCAACGGAAAATCAGCCAATCTGGATAGGAAACTTGAAACCAAGTCTCTTAAGCTCATCTATTTTGAGTGTACGACGGCCAGTTGTCGGCAAAGCTCCATTAGGACCAACCTATCTGAAGGGAATCTGGGGAGCATATGAGGGTATCCTTGGAAGAAACCCACCCATAGATAAGAAAATGTAGGGAACTGGAGGAACATGTAGCCAAAACTGTTCACTACTATCCAAGCCTCATCTGACATTCTCTTCTGCTCCAATTGAGGATCGAAGAGACATATAAATACGGCAAAGAATGCGTCATTCACTCGCCTGAAATGACGTGTCGATCCCTAAAGTGTCAGCTGCAAATAGTATGAATAGACCGGGGTGGTCTTCCTATCCCCCTCTGTGGTTAGGCCCGGGAAAGATCGCATGGCAGCAGCTATGTAGACCAGGTACGAGGTCATGTAGAATTTGAAGGAGGTTTGTACCCTGGTCAGCTGCTCGTGAATAGCGTTGCTGATCTGTTCTCCCCAAAAAATGACCTGTTTGCCTTGTAGAATGATCTTAATGAACGGATACATCCATTCATGGAATTGTGAAGAGGACGGGAGGCCCCGTACTCTGCTGAGAAGGGTGATTAAGTCACCAACTTCTTCAATGAAGTCGCTTCTGGGGAAGCTTTTCGGCCATCTGGATAGGCCGGCCCTTGGGGTTTTTAACCACTTATGGTTTATGACCCTCTTTGCCCTCTTGAGGTCTTTGTCATACTCCCTCTGCGCATTCTCGAAGTTGATTTGGGTCACTTCGGTGGCTGGTGGACATAAAAAGACTTTGTCGATAAATTCGGGGTCCAACCGAATGATCATGCTGCCACTGGCGTCTGAGACTGATCTGGTCTCTTTGTCATAGAAGTGCACGCATTGAAGGATGAATTCTGCATGATGAGCTGCTACTGGGAAGGTGGCCACCAGGTGGATGTTACTCTCGATAATTCTCTTTATCCTAGTGCTGGGATTGGTCGCTTTGGTTCGTACCAGGAATTCGGCCATATCTATGTGGCCGATCTCAGTGTCTCGAATGTCATCGACATTCGAGGTGATCGCTGTGAGCGGGAAGATGCCCTGGTATTTGTATTTCATCTTCTTCACCTTTGAAGGAGATGCTTCCGTCATGGGGGACGATCTCGTTTGAACGGGAGCAGGCGTGCAGGAGCTTGCTGAAGGTGCTGCAGCCATAGTCGAAAGGAGAGTGAGAGATGGGGAGAGTAATTTAAGTGACACAGGCTACAGGAGGTCACTTAAAAAGGGTCAAGATGGGCAAAGAGACGGAAAACGAGGAAGAAAAAGTTTGAAAAGGACAACCCGAAAAAAAATCTGGGAGTTAGTTAAAAAAGGAAAGAAAAAAAAGCAGGGGCGGCGAAAATCGCCGCCCTTGTAGGAAGAGAGCAGGGGCGGTGAAAATCACCGCCCTTGCAAGAGGAGAGCAGGGGCGACAAAAATCGCCGCCCTTGCAGGAAGAGAGCAGGGGCGGCGAAAATTGCCGCCCTTGCAGGAAGAGAGCAGGGGCGGCGAAAATCGCCGCCCTTGCAGGAGGAGAACAACAGCGAGGAAATGCCGCCCTTGCAGGAAGAGAGCAGGGGCGGAATGGTGGCAATGAAATGCCGCCCTTTCGAGGCCGCAGGGAAGAGGAGGAAAAAACACACAAAAAATAAAAACAAAACTTAAAAACAAACCCTACCTGGAAAATGCGCACACCACAAAGTCAGATCCGCGAGTTGGCACTTCGTAAAGTCACTTGGAGCGCTCAAGTGCAAGAGGTAGGAGGGGAGGAGGAGGAAGTGAGAAGAAATGAGGCCCAAATCGGTTTATAAAGGTTGAAAAACCAACCCCAACAACCCGTCGCGCAGGGCCATTAATGCCTTGCACGGAAAACGATGAAGTGCAGGGGCGGCGATTTTCACCGCCCTTGCAGAAAGGGTGCAGAGGCGGCGATTTTTGCCGCCCTTGCAGAAAAAGTGCAGGGGCGGCGATTATCGCCGCCCTTGCAGAAAAAGAAAGATCAACTCTGAAAGGGAAAAAAGAAAAGAAAAGCAAAAAAGGGGAAGGGGAAACTTGGCTTGGATAAAACAGGGGGGAACCACTCCTCGATCCAACCAAGACGAAAACGAACCAAAGAGAAAGCTTAAAAAAAAAATGAGCTTAGAGAGACAAGACGAAACGGACAAGTTTCGTAGGGGGTTGTTTGCAAAATGAGCGAAGCTCATTTTGGGAACAACACATCCATCAACTACTTCAGTAGGTACAAATTTAGGATTTTGGTACCTCCTCATCTACATAGATTTCCAACACATCTCAACCAACTCATTGTGGTAGTAGGATCCCACAACTCATATCCTCTTTTCCAATCAAGAAATTCCATTTACACCAATGGATTCTAGCTTGCTCCTCAATCTGTATGGTTGATTCAATAAAAACACTATTTATTGGCACTGATCTATTTGGAAAAGCTTTTTAAGCTTCTTTCCTCCATTCTCCATCTTTCACCAAGAGAAAATACCTACGATGTAAGATTTTTATTTTGCTTCATATCTGGGTCTCTCCACTTGTAGCTCCCACTTGCATAAAATCAGCAAACTTAGGCTCTGATACCAATTATTAGGATCAACAAGGCTCATGTACCAAAACTAAAGCATAGTTTTGATACCATTAATTAGGAAAAGAAACATTCCTACATGTGCAATTAATAAATAAATTGCATAATAACAAGCTAAAATAAAAACAAAATAGGAGAGAAAACCATAACACTAGATATATATGGAAAACCATTACAAAACCAATAAATGAAAAAAACCATGAAGCAAAGGCAGTATCTAGATTTCATATTCTATCAACAAACTCTCTGTATAACATAACCCATCATAACAACTCTCTTCAGGTGAACCAAGCATACAACCATGCCTTCCAAGTTCTAACCTCCAAGATGTAACATGCATCTCAACAATGCTAATCACATATCATTCAATGGAGCTCAAACAACATCTACCTCTATCTTTATGAATCCATCATGCATCCAAGTGAGCAAAGCAATCCAGCCTTCCATGATTTAACTTTTAACGTGCATCTGATGCTTACAACACAAGAATCTAGGTGAGCTAAGCTAATCCTAAGCCTTAAAAGGTCTAACCTCTAACTATGGATCCAAAAATGGAGATCCTCCAAGGGCTCCTCAATGATCCACTAAATGGATGAATTACAATGAGATAATTAATGCATATTTATGCATTTTACATGAGAGAAGAGGGAGATAAAGGGAGAGATAACTTCATATCCAAGTAAATAAACTCCCCACATTTGAGTGGGTGCATATTAATCCATAGTGGTTATTGTCCTCATGTTATAAAAGTCATAAAAAATGACCCTCCACTTAGACAAGAACATGTGCCACCTTTATGTGGCTCCAAAACTTGCTCTCCACTTCCATAAGTGAGTCTAAACACTTAATAGTGTTTATCTTGTCTTGATCTCCAAGGGTCAACAAAGTGGATGCTCCACTTTAGACAAGATATTATCCACCCCATGTGACTCTAATAATTATACCCCACTCACACATGTGAATCTAATCACCAATAGTGATTTTGTGTCTTCTTCTTCCATGTGCTCACACAAGTCCAAAAGATGCTTGCAATCACCTTTTAACTCTTTCCACACATGAGAATCATGGGGTCCATTATAAATATGACCCACACTAACCCTTTTTTATTTTTTACCGATAGAGGACCCTCCAAAAGACACTCCTACCACTTTACCATCCTATGGCATCATTCACTGCATCATTGGCCACATCACCTGTATGCCATGTTACTTGCATGCGACATCACTGCACACCACTTTAAACCCTCTCCATGAGGCCCACATCCTAAGACCCACCACTTGGGACTCATTGTGGCACCCATTGCCATGTCACCATGAATAATGATTGGTGAATAGTGCCATTGAATAATAATCATGAATAGTACTCTGTGAATAGTGGCTTCACACCCAACAAAAAACACATGATATATATATATATATATATATATATATATATATATATATATATATATATATATATATATATATATATATGATAGTTTTATTTGATCTCATGAGTTGTACTTGGTTGTGGATGTCAATGCGTGGATATATTTCTTCCTAGCACATGTATTTAGCTTTGATTTTACATGACATAGAAAATATGTGTTGATTGGTTTCTTTTCTATCATTATGTGATACATATGCGTGGTTGAAAATAAAAAGGCAAAAATGACTTGGAAAATTATAAGTAATCAAAATTAGATGTACTACATACTATATCACGATGGAAAATGTGTAATAATAAAATATGATTAAATATAATAAACCAAAGATGGTAAAAAGAGGAACAAATGAATTTAAACCATGAAGAAGATTTGACCCAAGTTAAAACAAATAAAAATCACACTATATCACATTTATAAGTATGAAAATAATGTAATAAAATGAAGGCACATGAAAATCAAAATGGTATAAAAACAAAACAATTAAGTATGTCAATCATACTAAATCACATTGGAAAGTATAAAAGAGAAGACAAAAATGGAAAATGAAATTAAATTAAATTAATCACACTAATTCAAGATAGGAAGTATGAAAAAATTACGAAAATGATTTTAAACATACATGCAATCAAAAAATAAGAGGATAAAGGTGAAAGATCAATAAATTAAGCATAAAACATACTATATCAAGATGGGAAGCATTTCAATGACATGTAATTCATAATCAATCACTACTTATTTCAAATTTGACACATGTAATTTCATTATGACTTGGGTATTAGAATATTTTGTGAGCAAGGCCTAGTCTTATCCATGGTCTTACACTAAAAATTAGAAAAGAAACACTAGTGAGGTGAAAATAACTGTGAGAATAAATTTAAAATGAATGTTTGTAATATGGTAATTGTGAGGAAGACATGGTCCTATCCATGGTCTTGTAATGCAACTTACAAACATAAATCCTAGGGGAAGGATAAGTTAACAAATTAATATTTATCAAGGGGAAATATTAGGAATATTGTAAAATGAAAGAGGGAATGTAAAAATATTAACTTAAGAATCTTTGAGAATACCTCAGAAAACATGAGATGTACTAAATACATAAGAAAGACACAAAGTGGCTAATGACCATCAACATACAAAAGATACCTATTCACAATAAACACAAAGTTGTTTAGGTAAATAATTGAGATACTAATATAGACTCATGTTAGTTATATGAATAAGAAAATTAAAAGGGACCTACATCCCCATAACATGTTTCTTGTTCCTCAAGACTTCTTATAGAGACATCGGTTTACTATGAAGATTGAGTACTTGTGTGAGAAAGTAAGTAGCACTAAAAAAAATTCTCATTTCCCAATCTACTGGCCTTCTATTACATCATGATTCTTTGTGAAGTAAATTTATTAGATTATCCATGGATATCTATAGTCCACAAATTTAGATTTGGTTATTTTTAACTAAGCTTTGATATATATTGTTATGGGATAGTAGGATATTGCTTAGGTATATGTTTACTTTGATATGAGTTAACCTTAGTATGTGTTTACATTACGAACATGTTAATGTGTTATTTTAGTTGTATTTTATGCTTTATGGTTATCATGTTGATATGATCTAATTATCTTCTTCTTGTGAGGTTTGATGCAAGATAACTCATCCCTCAAAACATAACGAAGGGAGAGCATCATTGGAGTGGGTGACATATATAGAGATGTCAAAGGATCATAAAGAATTGGTAAGAACCCTACACACATCATAATACTTAACATATTTTATAATTCATTAAAATAGTTTGCACATGATGTGTTTATTTCTACTTGCATTGGGAAGTTAATTTCTATGAGTTACCAGTATAGTTAAATAACTTAATGAATTCATTTTGTGTATTTGGTATGTTTTGTCATTAAATTATTGTATAAATTTTATTAGCATAATTATATTTGATAATAATAATTTATGGAATTATCATTTAAATTTGCTAGTGGCAATAAAGGATTATTAATTTAAAAATTACATATTTTGTCTATTTTATGTTAAAAATAAATAAAAATGGAAAATTACCATGAAAAAAAGAAAAAGTAGGAAAAAGACATTAAAAAAATAAAAATAAAGAAAATGACTAAATTTAGGACATAAAAAAAATCAAATATATTAAAAAATAACTAAAACAAAAAAAGAGAAAAACAAAAATCTAAAATCTAAAACAAAGGGAAAAAGAATATGCCTATTTCATATAGGGAGGAAATTAAGGAAAAAATATATCATAAGTGTTTGGAATAGAATAATTAAGAGTGGAAAAAAGGGTGGCATAACTAGATGAATAAATAGAAAGAGCATTGGAAAGAGGTAAAGCGAGATTAAGACCTATGCAGACTGCTAGGTAGGTCGTGCCATTAAAATTATGATTCTATCTATATATCTACAGGATCAATATTTTTAGTTTTGGTGTGTGGTTGTATTGGAATAAATTTATAAATCATAATGACATATTGAGTCACTTTAGGGAGTGAATCGATGTTTTTTATGATAGTTAATACTTGAACTTAGAATAAAAAATAACCCTGTAGAGATTGGTCATAGTATTCTAAACTTTACATTTAAATGCTCGACATTGCCATAACTATTCAAATTGGAGCATAAGTAATTGGACACCTTCATGTTACCCATAATATCAAGTGTGTGATTATCATTTCTTCCCTAACTTCACCATAGAGATTGGTTTGTTTTCTTGTTATGATGTTTCCTAGAATGAAATGGGTACATTCAATAAAACAATTTCCTTCAGAATTATCTATTTTTCATGTTTTTGCTACAAGAAATTATTTAAACTAATTAAGAGAAAATGTGAAATAATGAAGGCCATCAATTTATTTAGAGTGAGAAATACCATATAAAATTGGAGGATTAGCGGGTGAAGATAACATACTTGAAAAAAAAAAATTCTAATACAAATTGTAATAATTTCTTTGAGATCTTTTCATGTTTTGGTCTAAAAGAATCACATCTACTTTTTGACATATATATAAAATTCTTGCTTGTAATATCATTTCCTGATGTCATAAATGCCTAACTATCTAGTGAGGTTATCTTACGCTAAAAATTATTGATGTTTTGTGATTCATGTAGGAAAAATCATGGAAGAGATTTTATGAGAGATAAAATTATCTTAATGCCTCCAATAGGAATTACAACTAAAAATTCTATTTAATCTACTTTGGAGGTGGTGTGATTATTCAAAATTAACTAAAATTAATTTGGAGGTAGCACGATTAACATTGGGATCATCGGTCCACTATCCCTGATGTAAAATTTTCTCATAACTAGTTCAACTTGGCCATATTCCTTCTTTTTCTAGATAATAAACTAAAATTGATTCTTTGTTGCCTAGGTACAAGTATAAAAAATATGATTCAGTCTCCAACCTAATAGAAATTTGTAAAGGAAATAATGCCATAAATGTTTTTTTACAAAAAGATGCATTAGCAAAGTATATAAGAATATGTCTTCTAGATTAGTTGACCATAGATTAAGACTTTGATAAAATGGTCATCTCTTATAATGTTTCACTGAGATTAAATAAAATCCATTAAAGTTTTTTTAGGAGAGACAAAACTCTGTTAGCACTTCACAAATTGTGGAGATGAGTGATAGGCTTGATAGGATGGTGTTGGATGGCCCATCACATATCTTTGATCTATGAGATTGCCTTTGCTTAAAAAATGTTGGTAAATGTGAATGGTTTAAGTTGTTATTCTTTTACTAGTATTATTGATTTATGTTTCTAACTATGTCCTAAACCTAAATAAACATCATTAAAGTCTTATATCTTATCAGCATAAACTTATAGAAGAGTACGATAACTTATAGTCTAAGTTGATTAACATTGTGTAAGAGCTACGACATAGCAATGACATACATTAATGAACCACTGATATAGAGTCTAAGTTATGCTTAAAGAAGAGAAAGGCTCGAAACAATAGTATGTTATGAATTTAAATAGATATTTGTATTGCTTAAAAATTGAGTACAAAATAAAAGAAGCAATAGATGAATAGTTTGAGTGGGATTTCACAAGGAGCTAGGCCAAACCTAAGGTGAGACTCTAAGTTTTTATTGTTTGATAAATGATGTGTGATACCAAATTACAACTTGATATATGTATGCCATACCATACCTTAAACTCGAATAATTATCAATGTTTGAGAGTCCACGTGGAAGTCCCTCCATCTGGTTTAAAAAATTATTTTACATTTGGTATAGTAATATGCTCAACTCAGTAAAACATAGGTTACATGTATAAATATGATATTACTTCATATTATGAGTTATGTATATTTCATATTATTATTATGTTAATATTATATTTATTTTCTTCATATATTAACTAAATTCTATTATATATGAAATAATGTTATTATGAATGAGTTATATGATACTAAAGTTATATTGATCGAGTATTTGATTGAGAATTGTAAAGGTTAATGATGTCATTTATATTATTTAACATATTTATGTATAAAGTAAAAAAATGTATCTAAAGATTTAGGAATCATTTAAGAGTTTTACGATTGAGATCTTGTGTTAGAAATATAATTGACCCATGATGTGTGTGTGTGTTTGGAAAACATATTTATACATGGACTTAAGCAACCATATGAAAATATTTCATGTATAGGTGTATTGGGTTATATGCATAAACTTGTAGTTAAATGGATGGTTAAATTGAGTCATTAGGTGTCTAAGGGATCGAAACTATAACTATATTAAAATAGTTTTCTATTTCTCTACAAATGATTGATTGACTATTAGTTATATGTATTCAATATTGAATACTTGTATGCGAGACATATTATGAGAGTGTTAATATGTATAAATGTTTGGTTATATTTATCATATAATGGTGCATCATGATGCATACTTATAAGTTATATTTATTTTAATATTTGTATGCAGTTTAAACTTAGGGTATACTCGAATAGTGTAATTTTGTACTTACTTGATTGTTATTATATATGTGGGTCTCTTGATTCTTGAAATTTAGAGTTTGGTTATGTGTATTTATGTAGTTTTAAACTATGATAGTATGTGATATCATAGAGTAATATAATATAAATGTATGTTATACCTAGATGGTACATATTATAGTTATTATGTCGATACTCACACCTATGTTTGACTTATTTAATATATGCATGCTAGATATTACTATGAATAATATGTTTTATGACAGTTGATAAGAATTTGTGTATGCATGCATACAACCTTTAAGAGTATAGCATATGCAAAGATAGATTATTATGTGTTTCATATAAATTACGACTTAATTTGTTATGTCTATTTGTTTGAATAGAAGCTTATGTATTCATGTTTTTAAGACTACTTTATATGATTGATTGTATAAAACTAGTAGTTATGTCTTAGAATATTAGACCATGGTAATATGGGTTATCATAGGGTGTAGTTTATTTGGAAACTAATTGTGGTAGTTAAAATATACTATTAAATGTGTATTTTACCTATGTGGTATAAATTGTAGTCATTATTTCTAGTATGGGATAGATAATAATATAAGATTCTTCAATATGTTTGATAGAATAAATGTATGCTTGGATTACTCTTATGTTTATCATGTTATATGATATGGTTTCTAGTAGGATATAAATTATATGAATCTTGTCGTTAAATTGCGTTTGACCAATCTTGCATTTTTGATACTGAGTAAGGAGTGAGATGGACTTCAATGACTTACTAGCAACACAATGTCAAATGAAGGTAATCCGATCAAGTGGTGTGTATGAATTTTAGTTGATCTATAGATCGATATTATTTATTATCCTTAAAACTTTGAGTAAAATTATGTTTGGTGAAACATTATCATTTTATGAGTATGATCTACATGTTAGTGCGATATATTATCATAGAATGGGGTTTTTATGATACACTTCATGTTTAGTTTTAGAAATCATACAACACATATGTAATTGTTTGTCTCTCTATATTCTCATTCCATCACTATCTACTCATCTATGAAGGGAGGGCCATTTACTGATGGGATTAGTGTGGGGGATTATTGGTCCATAGTTGGTGTGGAAAAGTGCTCAGGTGATGCTCTTCTTCCCCATAACAATACTATTTATCAAGATGACATTTGAGATTACTACAGATACTCGAGTTCAAGAACTATGCTTTGGGGATCCATGTATCTTAATTATGTACATTTATTTATTTTTAGAAAAATTATCATGAAGAGTTGTAATTAGGTATTAACTGATGATTGATAGTGGTGACTATGTATTGAACCAACAGTGGTTGGTTATTTGTAATTACTTTCTATATTTATATCATGATGTGTTTTCTTATGTTGATAGTGATTCAAGGTGTATGATTTGGTATAATTCATTTACAATTATCATTCTTATATTATTTTTTATGATCACTACTTAGATTCTCATGGTGTAATATATTTATAGTATATGTTAATAAATAAAACAAATCACATATTTTTTAGTTGACTCCAATGGGTTGTTACATGTGGTATCAGAGCTATGGCTTGAACTCTAGAACTTAATGAGTCTATTACCATTTTTATGTCTTTCTATTCACCAATGTGAACCTAGTGACATGAAGTATTGTACTGGTATTTTATATTTGTGGTGCCTTAGTGTGGAACCATGTTACACCATGATTGGATTTTTAAGACTTGGTAAATTTTCATGTATGGCTTGGTGACCATTGTAAGTATGAGACATTCATGAAATGTGTGTGGGGAATATTTATCATGTACCCTTAGGATCACTCATACTCTTTTGAGTTATTTAGGGGTTAGTTTATCGAGTGTCTCAATGGTTATGGTTGTAGACAAGGTTTGGCTAGGTGAGTACATAGCATAGTTCATGAGTTATTAACAAAATATTT
The DNA here is from genome assembly GCA_037957365.1 of Torreya grandis. NCBI lineage: Eukaryota > Viridiplantae > Streptophyta > Pinopsida > Cupressales > Taxaceae > Torreya > Torreya grandis. The sequence continues at coordinate 314,834 of JARHVA010006874.1, forward strand.
CTACCATAGTTTAATCACTTAGATCAAACACCTTGATTATGATTACATCCTTCTTGGTAATCAAGTCACCTTCACCATTTATGTTTTGTGTTGTGAGTGTTTAATAAGCATAGGATACTTCTCACTTAAATATATATGTTTTAGTTTTTGTGTCTTATATTCACTAATCTTAGGAATGAAAAATCTTATAAGACCATTTTTAGTTAGAACCACCTAGGGTAGTGGGAAATTTCTTATAGTAGAGTATAGATGTTTTAATTTTAGAATTCCTATGTGATAGGAGTTTGTTTATGGATTGAGACCCTTAATTTATGTGGATTTGGAAGAAGTTTCATTTCTCTTAGTTATATTAGAGGTAAGTTGTTATTATCTAAATATCCTTTGACATCATTATAAGCTACCGAGAGGATTCATATTTTTTTGATGTTGAAACTTATTTTTGAAATGTTATTTTGACCATATTCCTTAGAGTTCATAGGATAAACATCTTATACTTATTTTTGAGAGAGAAGTTGTAGGATTGGATGGATTGATACATCTTTATGGTTAGTATTTTTTCTCCCAATTATGGAAATATATCATGAAACTATACTTATAGATTTGGTAAATAGGTAGTGATTTGGCAACATTGAGTTGTAGTGTTTTATTTTTAACTTTTGAGGGTATGTAATATTTTTTGATGATAGTTATATAATTTTCACTTGTGACTTTATAGGGTCACTAATTTATCTAACTTGTGAGCTTAGACCACATGGAGTGATTAAACTTGAATTTATATTAATTCTAGATTAATAATTATAAGTTGATCATAATTATTATGTTATTATTTACCCTTGATTAGATTGATATTATTCTATTTTTTCTTAAATCATGTTGTTTTGAAAATATATTTATGTACCTTTTACTAGGATTGAGTATGGTATATGATGTATGGAACATATTGATAGTCTAAAAGGGTTGAGATAAACTTTTAACTTATGTGCTAACTGAGCAAGTAGAGAGACAATGTCTCATTTGTTACCTTTATAAAGTTGTAAGGATGGTGTGATCCTTGGCCTTTGTATGTTATGTTAATTTTAACATTATTTTCTCTTAACTATGATTATAAAAATATAGGTTAAGTTGTGAAATATGATACTAGTTTGGCTATTGGTAACTTAATATAATTACAAAATAATTATATAGATTGTTCTTGTATGTATGTTAGTACATTTGAAATTATCTAAGTATATATTATTGCTTTCTATGATCTGTTAGTATAGATATATGATTCATTGAACCTTATGCATATTTTGGATATCATTAGGTCATGGAGACCTAAGGGATAAGTGGTGAATTATAAATGTGAGTACTAAGTGATAGGAGTAGATCCTACTTAGTCTCACATTGACTCAATAGTTACTGAGTTTAGATCTTATAGAAGCACTTATCAAATCTAAGATTTAATAGATTGACTTGTCAAATTTATTCATATGTCTATACACATGTATACGATGGAAAGTTTATTCCTTAATTTTATATACATTGAAAATATAGTAATTCTAGTTCTTATTCATCATCATACTTATCAGGAGCTTCGTGGAGTAGTAAAAATATTGACATGTTATACTTATCAGGAGCTACACATGGTAGCGATGGTATTAACTTATACATATCATTCTTTCTAAGTTCCCTAAAAAAATTCTCCAGAATGAGAAAAACACTCTCTAAGTTGGAGAGATGTACAAAGTGACTGGAATATTTTGTGAAACTCTCCCTAGTCATTTGTTTTGACTTGTAAGATGATCTTATGTGATCTTGTGAAGTCATTCAAAATCTCACCAAGATATGTATAGGTTGTTATGTGGTTCTGGAATATGGGGTAATCATGATAGATATAATAAATGTAAGAGACATTAGCAAACCTTGTTTATAGAATAGAAAAATGTCATAGATTAGGGTCATGTAGGATAAATACTATGAAAATAGTACTACTTGGAGAAATCTCATGAGTTTTACAGGTGAATTTTGAATATATTACCTAATTTGATACTATTATACCATGTTATTAATATGTTGAATAATGATTTTAATTCAAAACTTATGTTTTAATAAGAGTCATTCGGGATGATGACTAGCTTTAGGGGGAAGGATGTTACATTCTAATTCCTCAACAAAAACATTTATTAGATTATCCATGGATATCTATAGTTGACAAATTTATATTTGGTTATTTTTAACTAAGATTTGATATATGCTATTATGGGAAAGTAGAATATTGTTTAGGTACATGTTTACCTTGATGTGAGTTAGCCATAGTGTGTGTTTACATTACAAACATGTTAATATGTTATTTTAGTTATATTTTATGTTGTATGGTTATCATGTTTATATGATCTAAATACTTAATTTTTTTGAGGATGATATAAGATAATTCATCCCTCAGAGCATGATAGAGGGAGAATATCATCAAAAAGGGTGACATAGATGGAGACATCAGACATTAACAAAAAATTGGTGAGAACCCTGCACACATCATAATAGTTAGCACATGTTATAATCCATTAAAATGTCTTTCACATGGTGTTTTTATTTTTACTTACATTGGAAAGTTAATTTATATGAGTTGTTAGTATAGATAGCTTAATGAATTCATTTTGTGTATTTAGTATGTTTTATCATTAAATGATTGTAAAGACATTACTATTGTAATTAGATTCAAAAATATGAAAAAGTAATTTATGAAATTATCATTTAAATTTTTTAGTGGAAATAAAGGATGATTAATTTAGAAATTATAGATTTTATCTATTTTATGTTAAAAATAAATAAAAATGGAAAGTTACCTTTAAAAAAAATAAAAAGCAAGAAAACAAATATAAAAGAATAAAAAGAAAGAAAATGACTAAATTTAGAAAAAAAAATCAAATATATTAGAAAATAACTAAAAGAAAAAAAGAGAAAAAAAAATCTAAAACAAAGGAAAAATGGCTACGCCTATTTCATAAAGGGAGGAAATTAAGAAAAAAATATCATAAGTGTTTGGAATAAAAGAATTAAGAGGAGAAAAGAGGGTAACATAACCAAAATAAGACACAGAATGAGCATTGGAAATAGGTAAGGAGAGATTAAGACCCGTAAAGGATCTTAGATAGGCCATGCCATTAAAATTATGATTCTATCGATATGTCTATGGGATTAGTATTTTTGGTTTTGATGTCTGATTATCTAAAATAATTTTTAAAATCATAACGACATTTTGAGTTGCTTTAGGGAGTGAATCACTATTGCTTATGCTAGTTAACACATGAACTTAGAATAGAAAATAACCCTGTAGAGATTGGTCATAATACTCCAAACTTTACATTTAAATTCTTGACATTGGCATAACTATTCAACTTGGAGTATAAGGAACTGGACACCTTCATGTTACCCATAAGATCAAGTATATGATAATACTTTCATCCCTAACTTCACCATTGAGATTGGTTTTTTTTTCCTATTTTGATGTTTCTTAACATGAAATGGGTACATTCAATAAAAATATTTTCATTCAAAATTATCTATTTTCCATGCTTTGGCTATGAAAACTTATTCAAACTCATTAAGAGAAAATGTGAAATAATGTAGGCCATCAATGTATTTAAAGTGAATAAGGCCTTATAACACTAGAGGATTAGTGGGTGAAGGTATCATACTTGAAACATAAAAAAACAATTTCTAACACAAATTCAAATAATTTCATTGATATCTTTTCATGTTTTGGTCTGGAAGAAACACATCTACTTTTTGACATATGTATAGAATTTTTACTTGTTATATCATTTTCTGATGCTACAAATGCTTGACTATCTGGTGAGGTTGTTTTACACTAGAATTTATTGATGTTTTATGAATCACACAAGGAAATCTATGGAAGATATTGTTTTAGAGATATATTTGTCCAAATGCTTCTATTGGAAATTGCAACTAACAATGCTAGTTAAGCTATTTTGGAGGCAATGTGAGTTTTTAAAATTAACTAACATTAATTTGGAGGAAGTGTGACTAACATTGGGATTGTCAATCTGCTATCCTTGATGTAAAATTTCTCCATGGCTAGATTAACTTGGTCATATTACTTCTTATTTTTCCAAATAATAAACTGAAATTGATTCTTTGCTTCTTGGGTACAAGTACAATGAACATGATTCAATCTATATCTTGATCAAAATTTGCAAAGGCAAGAATGCCATAAATGTTTTCTAAACAAGATGCACTATCAAAGTATATAAGGATATGCCTGTTAGATTAGTTGACTAGATATAGAACTTTGAGAAGATGTTCAACTCTTGAAATGCTTCATTGAGATTAAATAAAATCTATTAAAGTTGTTTGAGGAGAGGAAAAACTCCATTATCACTTCACAGATTGTGAAGATTAGTGATAGGATTGCTAAGATGGTGTTGGATGATGCATCATAGATATTTGATTTATGAGAACACCTCAACTAAAAAATTGATGACAAATGTGAATGGTTTAAGTTATTATTTTACTAGTATTATTGATTTATGTTTATATCCATGTCCTAAACCTAAATAAACATCATTAAAGTGTTACATCTTATTAGCATATACTTATATAAGAGTATAATAACTTATAGTCTTTGTTAATTAACATTATGTAAGAGATATGGCATAGCAATGACACACATTAATGAGCTACTAATATAGAGTTTAAGTTATGCTTAAGATATAATTTTTTTGGCAACTATAGTATGTTACAAATTTAAATATAGATTTGCATTGCTTAAAAATTGAGTTCAAAATAAAGGAAGCAATGGATGAATAGTTTGAGTGGGATTTCATATGGAGCTAGGCCAAACTTAAGGCAATTCTTTGAGTTTTTCTTAGCTGATGTGTGATGCCACATTGGAACTTGGTAGATGTATGTGATTTAATGCCTCAAACTTGAACACTTGTTAAGGTTTGAGGGTCCACATGGAAGTCCCTCCATCTAGTTTAAACATAAATGTTACATGTGGTAGAGTAATATGCTTAGCTCATTAAAACATAGATTACATGTATATACTCTGATATTACTTAATATTATGAGTTATCTATATTTCATTTTATGATTATGCTAATGTTACATTCATTTGCCTCATATATTGACTTAATTCTATTATATATAGAATAATGTTAATATGAATGAGTTCTATGATACTAAACTTATATTGACCAAGTATTTGATTGAGAATCATAAAGGTTAATGATGTCATTATATTAGTTAACATATTTATGTATAAATGAAATAAATGTATCTAAAGAATTAGGAATCATTCTAGAGTTTAATGATTGATAACTTGTGTTAGAAATATAATTGACCAGTAATATATATATATATATATATATATATATATATATATATATATATATATATATATATATATATATATATATATATATATATATATATATATATATATATATTCATATGGTTGCTCTATATATATAGGTGTATTGGGTTATATGCCTAAAATTGTAGTTAAATGGATGGTTAAAATGAGTCATTAGGTGTCTGAGGGACCAACACTATAACCGTATTGAAATAGTCTTCTAAAAAATGGAACTAAATGTTTAAATGAATGTTATAACGGATTTATGAGTTCTCTATTTTTCTATAAATGATTGATTAACTGTTAGTTATATGTATTCAATATTGAATGCTTGTGTGTAGTACATATTATAAGAGTGTTAATATGTATAAATGTTTGGTTATATTTATCATATAATAGTGTATCATGATGAATGATAATAATTGATATATCTTTGAATTCTAGTATGCAGTTTAAACTTAGGGTATACTTGAGTGGTATAATCCCATACTTTCTTGATTGGTATTATGTATGTGGGTCATTTAATTCTTAAAATCATAAGTTTGGTTGTGTGTATTTATGTAGTTGTGAACTATCATAGTATGGGATATCATAGATTAATATAGTATAAGTGTATGTTATACTTAGATGGTACATACCGTAATTTTTATGTCTAGACGCACACCTATGTTTGACTGATTTAAAGTATGCATGTTGGTTATTATTATTAACAACATGTTTTGTGATAGTTGGTAGGAATTTATGTATGAGTGCATACAAATTTTGAGAGTGTAGTGAATTCTAAGATAGAATATTATGTGTTTTGTGGAAACTATGATTTTCTTTATTATGTCTAGTTTCTTGAATAAAAGTGTATGTATCCATGTATTTAAGACTACTTTATATGACTAATTATGAAAAACTAGAAGTTATGTCCTAGAATACTAAACCATGGTAATATGAGTTATCATAGGGTGCACTATGTTTGAAAAATAATTATGGTAATTACAATATGTAGTTAAATGTGTATTTTATCTAGGTGGTATAAACTATAGTCATTATTTCTATGATGGGATAGATAATAATGTAAGATTCATTCATATGTTTGACAGAATAAATGTATATTTTGATTACTCCTATGTTTATCATGTTATATGATATGGTTTATAGTAGGATGTAAATTATATGAATCTTATGGTTAAATTATGTTTGACCATTCTTGTATTACTGATATTGAGTAAGGAGTGAAATAGACTTCACTAGCTTACTGGCATCACAATGTGATATGAAGGCATTCTGATCAAGTGGTGTGCATTATGTTTGATTAATATATATATCACTATTATTTATTATCTTTAAAAATTTGTACCAAAGTATTTTTAGTGAGATATTATCATTTCATGAATATGATTTACATGTTAGTGTGATATCTTGTAATATAATAGGTTTTCTATGATACACTGCATGTTTAGTTTTAGAAATCATACAACACATGGGTACATGCTTGTCTCTTTAAATTCATGTACCATAACTAGATACTCATCCATCAAGGGATGTCCATTTATTGATGGAATTATTGTGGGTGATCATTAGTCTATGATTGGTGTGGAAAAGTACCTGAATGATGCTCTCCCTCCCCACAATAATAGTACTTATCGAGATGACACTTGAGATTTACAAAGATACTTGAGTTTGGTAACTATGCTATGGGGAGCCATGTATCTTAATTAGGTATAATGTACTATATTGTATTTATTTTTAAAAATATTATCATGAAGAGTTGTAATTAACTAGTTAGTGAGGATTGACAGTGGTGACTGTGTATTGAACCAACAATGATTGGCTATTTGTAATTAATTTTTATATTTGTATCATGATGTGTTTTCTTATGTTGATAATGATTTTAGGTGTATGACCTGGTATAATTCATTTAAAATTATTTCTCTTAGATTATTTTCTATGATCATTGCTTATCATGGTGTAATCTATTTAAAATATATGTGTTAATAAATAAAAAATCACATATTTTCTAGTTGACCCCAGTAGGTTGTTATACCTACTACACCCCAATGGACCTCGACTCTATCATGACACCAAATATGGGTTGTGAGCTTCGATTATAAAAAATATATTTTCATTGAATCACATATTTTAGTGTGATTTGACTTTTGGGATTTGAATGTTGTCTTTTGTTTTAATGCCTTTTATTTAAATAATTTTGATTTTAAATTTTATGGCTTTTAAGATTCCTCCTCCATAAATATTTGGAATAACCAACATGAGGGATAAAAGTGATACACATGAATGAGATTTATACTTTGGATAAGGGAAGCTAAGTATCTAAAGATATGATGAACTAAACACTTAGACTTACTTATGAACTAGTATGTTATCTCAAGTTTTAACCATGTGTATGCTTAGTTTATGAAAGGGAATGAGGGAAAAAAGGATATCTAAAGTGGATTAGTAAAAATAAGATTACATTGAGATGAATTGTTTTCTAACTAATCACATTATAAAGAAGTATTACTAAGTGGAGAAAATTTTGTATAACTAAGTCACAATAATAATTATCCATGTTGTTGAGATAAGGTAGGAGAAAAAACATGATAAAAGATAAAGACATCCATGAGAATAAATGAGCTCATAAATATAAGTGTGAAATCATGGAAAACATGAAAATAAACCATAAGAAAGATGAAAAATAAATGAAACCATATACAACACATAATGCATAATATAATTATCCATGTGAAGTAGATAAGTGAAACTAAATTTGACACAAAGTCAAATTATATAAAATATAAATAAAAGTGGAACACAAGTCCAATCTAAATCATAATGAAGAGTTAAAGAAAACCATGTTGTTTTGAAAAATTTTGGTAAATATGTCCACAAATATTATCCATAACATCTGATATGTCTTTATGAAGTTGGATCCTAACTACAATGAGACTCTCATCGATCTTCAAGGATCACTGTGAAAAGATCTCTCATCAACTATCCTCTACATAAAATGTAGGTATAGTTGAAGGATCATGCTTATGAGGGATATAATCCATAAAATACTTAGGAAGAGGAATATGAGTGGTATTAGTGGTATCTATGGGATAAGAAGGAACCACTGGTGGAAAAGGGACCAAAAGTGGAAGAACCATTGGGTGGAGAAGGATCCATAGGTGGGGAAGGAACCATGGTTTGAGAAGGATCCATGGGTGGTAAAGGAACCATGGGTGGAGGAACCATAGGGGAAGAAGTAGGAGCCTTCTTACATATCTTACCTATGGGAGAAGGAATAACAGATGCTACAATTATCATAAGGTGATACTAAAGAAATTGTTGGAAGATGTAGCAACAATTAGTGTGATGGGTATGGTACTAGTGCCAAAGATAATATAAATCTCCATATTTTTTAATATACTTAGGTAATAACTTAGGATAAGGTATAGCCTTATCTACAGGTTGAGGAAGGGTAGGATGCAATGTGTCGATATATTTTCAAAGTTTTTGACAATGAGCAAAAGAATGATTATCAATGCCTTAGAAGAAACATATACACTTGTTAGTAGACTTTGGGGGTCTACTAAGGGAAGGAGTGGAATTATAATCTAGGTAAGGTTGGTATAATTTGAAATATCTAATTCAATGACCAACAACTTTATGAATATCATAATAAGGTTGATTATCCCATTGGGAGGGCAAGGGATCAAGATATATAAAAGGAGAAAAACCATCACCAAAGGGAATCGGGGATGGTGGAGAGACTAGGCTAATCTCATATGAAAGATAATCATAATTAGATATAAGATGAGGATATACTAAAGATAGAGAAAAAGTAAGATTTGGACAAGGCTTAGATAAGGGAGAAGTAGGATGCATAGAGGGCTTAAGGATAATAATAAACAATTATAGGGGAATCAAGATATAGGGATCTTTTTATTGAGTAAAATGATATGGATTGGTATTAACATGATCTATGAGCATGCTCCTAATATGATTCACCAAAATTGGAGTTCTACCATGTATGTGATCCATCTATACCCTACAAATAAGAGGAATAATACCAAAATTAGGAACTATATAATATGGAATATGATAACAGGAACTAAAAGACTAAAATAAAGAAGAATGATAATGAAGGATCTCAAAATTTATAGCCTAGACAAGCCCTCCTAAAAATGGATCATCTAAAGTATAAACATAATCATAATTAGGTGTATTAAGGTTGATGGTACAGGTAGGTATGATATTTTCATTGGAAGTGGCATGATGAATAGAATGTCAAGTTTTGGTTAAGACTATGGGTATATCATTGATAGGTGGCTAATGAGAATGTGGATTCAAGGATGGAAAAGTCTTGGCAATGATATGAGGGGATAAATATAAAGTTTTGATCTTGAGGTTGATTTCATCTAGCTCATTGTCATCAAAATCTAAGAGGCTAGGTGGTATATTCGCAATGATTTTAGGATGGCCATGATAAACTTAATTAGAGTTGGTAGGAAAATTGAAACATTGGGATTATTTGAATAAAACACTCCAAAAGGGTTCAAGGGTTAGAATTTTGAATATACCACATTCTTGGAATTTTTCAAAATTCTAAGGGTTTGTGTCTTTTTATATTCTATAGATATCACCATTTAGGGGAAACTTAACACATTAGTAGGAAAAAGAGGTGACAACCTTCATGTAATGAGTCCAAGGTCTACCAAGCAATATGTTATAAGAAAGGGAAAAGGTGAAAATCATAACCTTCACTCGAATAATGATAAGAGGGATGGTAATAGGAAGCCATATGCAACCTAAAGGAGGTATTTACCTTCTATCATAACCTTGGCATACATTGCATGTGGATTTAAGATTACACTTAGAATATCTAAGAGTTTTAGTGAAGTCAAGGGAGGTGACACAAGTACCTAACCCCTCATCAATTAAAGCATGCTTGAATTGGATATCACCAATTTGAAATCTTATAAATATTAGAGGATCATCCACATGAAGAAGAATCTAATCTAGGATAATTGAATCAATAGTGAATTTTAAGGAAAGGGAAGTGTCCATTATTTTGTCAATGTTTATAGACACCTCTTCACATATTTTAAGATACTATCTTCTAAACCAAATAAGGTATATTCACATCCTACTACGAAAGGATGATAGATGTTCGTTTGAAATAAGAGTTGCATTAGACAGTTGTGATGATGTGAAGAAGTTGGCATGAGTTAAAAAAAGAGTATTTAAGATGGGATATTGGTATGTTCCATGATAGGGTCCCATTCATCATAACCCATGGGGGAATACTAGATAGATAAATTTAACATTAGAGGAGCTCTTGAGAATGAATATTGCAATTGAATTCAAACTTGTGTTAATAAGACATTATGATGTCCCTAATTTATGAATAAAGCATGTGTGGTAGACCATTAGCCTAGCTCATTCCCATAGGCTAAATTTGGGTGATGAAGGGAATAATAGTGTGGGTTACTTTTCATCTATTACTATTTACCATCATTATTCTTGAAAACACTATTCATTGTCACTATTCATGAGTGACATGGCAAGTGATACAGGAGGCGATGCAATAGTGAGGTGGATTGTGAGTGAGGTGGTAAGGCCCACGTGAGAATGTCTCATAAATCAAGATCATGTGATTATGTGGGACATCCTACCCCACTTAGGGGACAAATTGAAATTACTTTTTCCTTCACATAGGTTCTCCTTGAGTGGAAAATGAAAGGTTAGCTCCATGGGTTGTGACTTCATGTTGAAGGTATGTGAATTTTTCAAAAAGGGTGAGTATGGTGAATTTATTTGAGGGTACATGTTGGAATATTTTTAAGAAAGTCAAAAGTGGGTTGTTGAGGGGATATTTGACACATGTGTGCACATGGGTGAATAGTGTATTAGTTCTCATCATTTTATTCTCTTCACATGGAGAAAGAGACATTTTTGGAGGCATGTGAAGGTGGTGGATGCTTTTGTCTAAATTTGGAGACATGATTTTAAATCTTTCATAAAGGGATGTAACTAAAACTATAGATAAATATTTTTCCCACTAAATGGGACAAATTTATTCCATCCCCATGAAGTTATCTCTATCCCTTCTTTCTAATTCTATATATTCATGGCTTCCTCTTTATAAAATCATATTTTGTCAAATTATAATTAAAATTCATGTCTTATGGCATTGTATGAACTTATGTTCATTCACATTCTTCCATTGATGAAAACCCATTGAATAAGAAGGATTTAAGGATGAAACACCTTTGGTGCTTGAAGAATCAAAGGCTGAAAATCCCATGGTTCTTGGAGGTTATCTCATTTAGAGATTAGAATTATTCTTCAAAGAGTGTTGTAGATTTGGTGTGGTTTGTAACAATAGTTATATGTGTGTGAGAGAGATTTGTATTTCATGTATTATGTTACTCATTAAAAATTAATATATAATTCTATTTTGTCTCTCATATATGTTGCAAGAATTTAATTTTATAAGTGTCTCCATTTTCAACTCATTGTGTTTATTCTAAGTTTGTTGAATTGGGATTTTCAGTATTTTTGTATGTTTGTATGAATATCCCATTTGGGATATTATAGTTGTATCAGAGCTAAGATATTTCCATTCATAAGTATTTTTGTCTTGTATATTTTGTTGATTGATCTGAAAGGAAAATACAGGGGATTCAAATTCCAAAGTTCTTACTAGTGGTAGAATAAGTGATGATGAGGATACATAACTATGAATGAGATGCTACCAAACTTATAAATATGTATCACAGCTCATTGGATGAGTTCAGAAATGTAGACTCCTTTGATGAATACTTGGACATAAATTTGACATTAGATCCAAAAAATAGGGTTTTATAAATTGCATAGGGAGATCAAGGAAAAAATAGCTTTATATATATATGAAGAGGGAAGCCAAGAAGAAGATTTTTAAGAAATTAAGGAGTAAGAGGATCACCATGGTGTTAAAAATGTTGAGGAAGAAGTTTGCTTATAGGAAAAATAAAATGACTTAGTTCAAGAATTATTTATGGTAGAGTCCTAAAATGAAGATGCAAGATTTGAAAATCCAAAGCTTGATATGGAGCATGCTTGTAGCATGGATGAATTGGAGCATCTAAATTTAATACCAGCTCAAGTATGTGATGTTTTAGTTGCTTTGGATAAAGTTTTTTCTATAAAAACACTTTGTGCATGGTTTCCAATCTTTTTTGATATCAAAGTAACACAAAAGATGCATAGTGAAGCCACTATATCTCAAAGAGTTTCAAGGGTTGGGAATCATATATTCACACAATTGGTTTAGAATCCTAGTATATAGATCCAAAAATTTAACAAAAATGTTGTAAATTTTGTGTGGTTCGTAGCAATAGTTATATGTGTGTGAGAGATATTTTCATTTCATGTATTTTGATGTTCAGAATAAATTAATATATCATCTTGTGTTATCTCTCATATATGTTACAAGAATTTCATTCCATAAGTGTCTCCATTTTTAACTCATTATGTTCATTCCAAATTTGTCAAATTGGGATTTTCAGTATGTTTGTATAAATATCCCATTTGGGATATTAAAAACATGGTCAGTTTAGTTTGAAGAGAAATAAGTTGATTATCATGAGATGATGGGGTAGTTGATTTAGGTATTTTTTGTGATTGATTTGAAGAAGGTGTATTGAAATATTGAATTTTGTTGATAGATGTATATGTTGGGATAGTTATAGAAATAGTATGAGAGTTATTATCCAATTGAGGTGTTAGAATTGGATCTTGGAAAGACATAAGGTCCTCTTGTTCCAACTCTATTAGATGAGATGGGGAAGAATCTTGGGCAACACAAAAAGTTTGTGAGGTTTGGTAATTGTGTGTAGGATGAGAGTTAATGAAATAAAATACCCTTCACATATTAGTCATATTTACAATATTATCTTTAGGATTTTGGTATATAATACTTTCAACATTGTTGGTGGAAGGAGTAGGCTTGTTAGTGTTGTCTTGATGATTAGGAAGAGGGTATTTATAGATGGCAAGATGAGAATTAGATTGGTTCAAAGCTTGATATTTTTAATGTTTCAAGAGCTTTAAAAGCTATATCATAGGCTTGTTTACATTTACAAATGAGTGAATCATGATTAAAGTTTGGACCAAGGAAGAGATCCATCTCTAAATTATGTAGTTGCCTATAAGTATCATGAGAGTGGCCCTAATTCGCATGAAACCAATAAAATTTATTTGGGTCATACCATCATTTCAAAGGGAAAGTGGGGTCAAGATATCATGGTAGAATCTTTGGTGGATTATTTTAGATCTTAGCTATGGATAATGGCTTATGAATTTTAATGTTTCTTATTTGAGAAAATTGAGGAATAGGGGTGTTTTTTAAAGTAGGAGCTTATTCCTCGACATTGTTGGGAATAATGGCTTTGATATTTTAAATGGAATAATAATAATTGATGACACCATCATTGGTATCATGACAATTTTTATTCTTAATTAGCATAAAACTACCCATGAGAGTTGGGATGGCTCAAACAGATGCACTAGAAAATCTTGGCATTTGGATTGGTCAAAGGCTTCTTCTGAGGTTCTTAGAGAGAGAGTCATAACCCGATATTACAACTTGAGATAAAATGAATTAGAGAATAGATGAAATATATTATCATTTATCATGTTATGCTCACACATATTAGATAAGGTCTTCCATCATTTAATGAAAGATTGTACAGTTTTAGTTTCAAGTTGCTTGTAATTGATAAAGCCAAGGTATTCTCAGGGAGGCCACTAGTTTTAAAACATTGTACTAGGGAGTTAACTAGATATTCAAAGTGATTGATATAACGGGATATAATTTTATTGTACCAATCTAAAGCATCTCTAGAAAGTGTTTTTTCTAATATCTTGCTAGCAATAGAAGTGTTTAATTTGACCCAATTTTTGTATAGGTTACCAAATGTTTTTAAATGTAAGGTAGAATTAGTTGACCCATTATAAATAATGCTTTGAGTGATACCTCTTATGTCTATATTGGTAATTTGAGGTGTAATAGTTTCATTTTTAATATGTTTAATCATTTTGTTAACAAGGCATGGTTGAGGAATGAGGTTGTCATGGGAATCCCTAAGGAGGGTTGAGAGGCATTTTGATTTTGCACTCCCCATAGAACATATTGAGGTTGATTATAAACATGAATAAGATGATTATACATTTGTATAATTTGGTTGGCATTATTAATTTTAAAATATATTTTTTGATTAGGAGTTTTCAATAAGAATTGATGGGTTTGAGTCATATTTTGACTAGTTTGTGAAGCACGTGAAGCATTAGCATTGGTATTAGTGACTTGGGTTGCCCTATGAGAAGTGGCATGCACAATAATAGTGGATTGAGAAGTATTGGTAGAAAAAAGATGTGTTAGTAGCATTATTATCATGTGTAGTGAAATATGCACTAATGGAAGGATTGGCATTAGAATAAAAAGAAGCACTAGTGGCATGATTACCATTGGTATCAAAAAATGCACCAGTGGAATGATTGATGATGATGGGACTTTGAAAAGGCCCATTAGATGTTGAACCTACCATGTTAATAGAGATACTTGGCTTGGTTGTTGAAGAAAATAAAGAAGAAGAGGTCATAGTGTGATAAGGAGTTGTGATAAAAGGGATGGGTTGAGAATCAAAGAAGGTATTACCTCAAAATACATGAGAGAATGTAGGAGAAGGTGAATCGAGTGCTTATACTTGACCTATTATCATTATATTATAAATATTTGATGGGTATTTTCCTCTATGTTGAGGAAATTCATTAATGAATAAAAGCATTTCAAGTGTGTTCTCTAATTTTGGTTGATCCTCTAAGGAAAAAATAGGGTTACAAACTAAATATGAATGAGGAGGAGTTCTGTAATTTGTTGTGAAATGGCTACATTCACATTGATTTCATCTAAAGTTGAACCCATAAGTTGTTTTTAGGTAAACATATTGGGATTGTTAAGGCTCATCATGTTGGTGGAGTTTAACTCTGTGTTGTCCTTAAACAATAAGTTCATGATGAGGCAAAGAGGCTAAAAGGAGTGATGCAAAGATAAAATTAGAGAATAGGATAATGATTCGAACTAGTCAACTGAGTTTTATAAAACATGGAATAGAATAGGAAGATAAGGATACACAATCATGTAGGTCAACTTATGTACTACTAAATAGGGGACTGAATAGGGAGATAATGACACATAATCATGCAGGGCGATTGTGTATTATTGAACAAAGAACTAAATAGGGAGATAAATATATAGAATTGTGTAAGTCAATTATGTACTGCTGCACAGAGGACTGAATAATGAGATAAGGCTACACAGTCATGTAATTTGACTATTTATTATAGGTAGGAAGGATAAATAGATTGTAAGAGACTATATCGACTAGAGTGATATTGTTTTGAAACAAGGGGAAAAAAATTAGATAAATTTGAAGCAAAATGAAAACAAGCACACAAAAAATTGGACCAATGTGACTAATCCAATTGGAACACACATCACAAACCTTGCACTAATGTTGGCCAATGAAAGTTTGTATTATAACACATAATGATCAAAGAGAAAGAATCAATTGAAAAGTAAATATTAATTATTTGGTCATCTTAAGTGTTATTAAATTATAATAAAGTGTAATTTTTATGTGATAGGAGAGTTGGCTAAAATAAGGAACTAGAAAACAATCTAAGGTTAGTTTCAAGATGTTTTGGATGAAAGGGATTTGTATTTGTGATGATACTAGCATGGTATTGGGGCATACCCCCTTAATTCACAATCCCACAATGATAAGGGTGTCAGGTGCTTTACCAATACATATCATCAACCACGTATTTATACTTGACCAAAAAACTGAGTCAACTTCCCCCTTGCTGATGAAATCCAATGTAAGGAAATTACTTAGGTTTTGTAACAATAAGATTATATATGGCATAATTAAGAGTAGAATAAGTAGATCCACAAAAATAATTGTAAAAAAGCACAATAATTGAATATTATGAGTAAGCCACTTTGAGGGGGTAACCTCCACAATAATGCAATAAGAACAAATTTCACAATATGATTATCAAAGACTAACCACTACCTCCTATATATACTCTAATTAGCCATGGTTATTCCATAGGCTAGCCACACTAAGAACATATAGAAATGCAACAAGTTAATATGAAGGTGTGTAAGCCAAAATTTGGCCACATATATCCCTAGATGTACTATAGGTTAAGGGTGTAACATTTGCATCCCCTTAAAAACTATGTTTTCTTCAATGTTTAATCAAACCATGATATTATTTATAGAATGATTCATCCTCCCATGTTGCATCCTCAGAATGCATGTTCTTCTATTTGATTAAATACTGCTTGATGGCTCTGGTCTGTAGATGCTTATTACACATGTGAAGAATCTCCTAAGGATAGATATTAACTCAGCCTTCTTCATCTAATTCAGGTAACCCAGTCTAATTGGAAACTCTTTCTCCAATTACTTTCTTCAAGAAAGATACATGGAATATCGAATGTATGTGAGTGGTTTGGGGTAATTCTAGCTTGTAATCCATAATACTAATTTCATGCAAGATTTGGTAAGTGCCATAATACTTAGGTGATAACTTATTATCATTTTTTTGTTTCTTTAGAGACATATTCTTATATGGATACAAATTCACAAAGACCCAATCACCTATGTCAAAATGCCACTCACTATGGTGTTATTATGCTTGTTACTTCATTTGATTTTGTGTTACTTCCAAATTCTCTCACAAACTGACTAACACTTCCTACTTATGGTGAGTGTGTTCCTCAATAGATTGAACCTTAGGATGGACTATAAACATTAAAGTGATGGATGGGGGTGATACCCATAAAATGCCATAAAGGGAGACATCTTGGAAGAAGTGTGAAAAGAAGTGGTATACTACCATTCAATAAGTGGTAGCCAATGAGCCCATTTGTCTTATTTGTCAGAAAAAATAATGAAGACAACATTCAAGGAATTTGTTGACTACCTTTATTTATCCATCAAATTGAGGATGATAGGATAATTTATGAGTCAACTAGGTACCTAAACATGTAAATAATTTAGTCCAAAAATTACTAGTAAATATGGGATCTTGGTCATTTACAATGATCTTTGGAGTTCCATGTAATTTTTTAACTGTATTGAGAAAATTAGAAGCTATTATACTAGTTAAAAATGGTTGTGATAAGGAGTAAAAATGAGCAAACTTGGTGAGTCGATCCACAACTATAATGATACAATTTTTACTCACAAACCATGGTAACCTCATAATGAAATCCATGGAAACATCTTCCCAATGCTGGTTAGGGATGGATAAAGGCTATAAAATACTTGAAGTCTTAATGGATTCACCTTTTTTTTTATTGGCATACCATGCATTCAGCCACATATTTATGAACATCCCCCTTGTGTCCTTACCAAAATAAATCATGCTTGATTCTATGATATGTTTTCTAAAACCCTGAGTGACCTCCAAGTGGAGAGGCATAATTTTCCTGAAGAATTTTATGTTTGAGGATATAATTATTACAAAGGTATAATCTATCTTTATACCATAATGTGTTCCCCTTCCTTGTAAATTGCTTAGATTGGTTAGAACCCTGTTGAATATTGTGAATCAAATCCTTGGTAGTACTATCATTCTCCCATTCTGATCTTGCTTCCTCTAGTCAATATACTTACCATATGGTCATGGCACATATCAATGCCTCAGCTAATTCATCTTGCTAGAGAGGGCATCTACAACCACATTATCTTTTCCTTTCTTATACACTATTTCAAAATCATAGCCTAAAATTTTTGTCACCTATTTTTGTTGCTCTTTAGATGACAAGTGTAATTTCAAAAAATATTTGAGGCTATCATGTTCAATATTTAATTTAAAGTGATGAACTATCAAACAAGGTCTCCATTGCTTCACTGTGTATACACATAATATTTTTTAAATTTTATTGATTACTGACACTTTGTATCTTGTAGGAACCTATCGAGTCTCAATCTCTCTGAGTGCATGCCTTAAAGGGTGCACTGGGAAATGGGTGGGTAGACCATCAGTGATTCATAAGATTGTTGTTCCTTTTTTCACTTTCCATCTACACTCTTGCTTCCTAAAACCATAAACCCTAGGCTTATTTCTCTTTTTCCTATCCATTTCATTCATTTTCATGCTTTGTTCCTTCATTTCTTACATTTTTACCCTTTTGATCTATTCATAAAACTAGGTCAACTTGGTTGATCTAGTGTGTTTTGGGGACACTTTAGCTCTTTTGGTTTGTTAACCTCCTAGCTGACTTAGCACATACTTGGTGAATTAAACCAAAAATGTGCTAGGTTGACCTAGTTGACCTAGTACATCTGACATGTTTGAGATTTTTTAGGCAAGATCAAACTATACATACAAGTTCATTTCATGATTAAAGAGAGAGATTTGAAATAAGTGAAGAAGTACAAACAAAACATATACTTATTAACCATTCTACTTGAGGAATAAATCTTCAGGGTTCAATACTTTATTTAGAGCTCCAATCTTGTCTTGTTGATAAGTATTTTGGATGTTTAGGTAGGTTGTGTATCCTAGAGCTTATTTATCTTGGTTATCTTTACAAACCACAACAATCTCTTGTAAATCACCTTGGCCAAGGGAGAGAATGAGGCTCAACAGGTTCGTCTTCAAAGGTAAGTATTCCTAACTTTATTTCTTCTTTATAAGAGTAGATAGATAATGCAGTATGTATTCTTCTCTTCCATGTATTAATATTATGTATACATTTATGTGAGTATATATCTCCTATGCATGCATATTTTAGTTATTTATTTGTTTTATTTTAACCCCCACTTTATGCCATAAGCTTTGGTGTACACTAGATTAGTTTACTTTTCTTGTTATGAGAATAGTTTAATCTCTTATTTATTAGCATAAGTGAAAATATCAAATCATATGACTATTTTAGGGTTGTTGATTGTGTTAGATCATAGGCTTTGGAACCCTTCCTAGCATGATATGTTGTGACAAGTGATACAAGTGACCCCCTAATCAATTATATTGGATCCACATATTGGTCATGCCACTACTTAACAAATGTATACCCAATCAAAAATGTATGTGTGCTCTATCTTATCCAATCTAGGATTAATTCATGTACATCATGTAATTCCAATTATAGATATTTTGGTGAAACTGACGTGAAACTAACCCTTGTAAGATTTATTTCACTCATTTCATTCTTTTTGTCATCATTTCTATCATATATTTTGACATATTGGTTCAAAATTGTCAACCCAATTATTTTTATCTATGCATAGGATCAAGTAATTGGATCGATAAACTCAACCCAATATAGTTTTTTATGACCTTTTAGATTTCTAGTTTAGCCTACTAGGTTGACCAGGTTGACCTAGCACATTTTCAACCACTTTGTAATAGGTTCTTGTATAACTTGGTCAACCAAATTAATCCATTTTTATAGATTAGATCAGTTTTATCCAAGGTTCTTGATCATCAATCTCCTTCATTTCCATCTCCAAACCATCAAGGTCATTATTTTATTCTCTATCTCTTTTTTTTGTACTTTCCTTTCAAGTTTACAATCTTCAAAACCACCCCTGCACAACCAACTAGATCAACCTGGTCTACCCAGTTCTATGTTTTGTGTGTTGTCTAAAACATCTAGGTCAACCTAGTAGGTTTATTAGACCCTGTCTTTGACAGTACTAACTCAACCCTATTGACCTAGTTCTGTAGGTTATGCATATAATTTTTTCACTATACCTTATTTCAAAGTTGGAATTCACCTTATATGTTAATCACATCTTTTATTTTAGTTATTTTCATGCTTAGAGTAATTCACATAGTCTAATTAGGATTCTTTTAATTAACTGTTTAGTTTCACTATTTCTATTTTATGCACACATGGCCAAAACACATAACACTACACTAATAAGCATTTTAAAATTTGACTGGCCAGGCCAACCTACTTGGAATTCATCACCAAGGGGGGAAGATTATTTGATGCTCTAGTTAAGTATAAATCATTGTTAATGCGATATTCTAGTTAAGCACTTGACATTCTTATCATTGTGGTGTGTGAAGTGAGGGGGTAGGCCCTAATAACAAGCCTATATCATTGCCACTATAGTCTCTTTTATCCTAAACTCCCCTAAAACTATCCATATATTTTTATCTAGTACCTTGTATATATCAAACTCCCTATCATTTAAAATCATTCTTAATAATCTAATTAACATTATAGGTTGACCAATTATCTACATTTACTTTTCAAGTTGTTTTCTTGCTCTTTGCTTAATTGTGTGTGGAAGAACTTGCATTATCTAGCATTGGTGAAAGGTTTTTATTTGTGTGCATCAATTAGATTTGCCAACATCAATTAAATTTATTTTTTATTTACTTTTGTTATTTATTTTCTTATATTAACTACAAATAGTCTTGCTTCATTTCACAAACTTATTATCAGCTCTTTCTTTTACTTCTTGTTCACTGTACTAGGTTAACCCTATCAACCTAGCATCTTTTTCAGCCCCTGTACATTGCACTATGTCAACTTGGTTGACCTATCACTATTTAAAATATTTTTAATCCTTTTTTTTGTCTTTATTCTCTATACTGGGTTGATTTTGTGGCCATGTATAGTTTCACAGTCCCTATTTTTGCACTAGGTTGACTAGGTTGACCTAGTTCTATTTTAGTCACTTTTTGTTTCTTTGCTTTCTCATATTGTTTCTTATCCTTTCATCATGGAATATCTATTTTATGACAACATTGAAGTTTAGTCAATAGACATGATGGAATTTACCAACCCTAATAGGGTCTCCCATAGATAAAGTAGGGTTCCTTTTGAGAATGCTAGTAATGTTCATATTGCAACCCACACAATGGACTATAGGACCCCTCCTCATACCTATTTATAAAAAAACTCTCCTCTTCTCTTAGAGGATTAACTTGAGTTATACTTCTAAAATGCTTGTCTTTATCACAAAATTCCCTCAACATAGAGGGAAGGATCCTTCTAACATCTATAACCTCATGATTAGCTATCAAGTTAAAGAACCTCATTCTCCTACTCCCACTTTCTCAACTAGATTTGGGGGTACCAATTTATTTTCTTCTCAACCTCTTCCTTAAATCTTGACTCCTTATGCCATGACATCTTCTTCCTTAACTTCTTCTACCTCCATTCCTAGTATCTCAACTAACATGGCAAGTTTTATATCTAATGGGTCTCTCATAAGACCCACTATGCTTAATCCATCCACTAATTAATTATTTACTACCCAATGCACTCATGATTCTATTTCTTCTTACTCTCAACCATTTACTATTCCATATTTTAATTCTCAAGAAAATTTTACCACTAGTGCCTCAAATTCTCATAGCTCTTCTCAAGCTCATATCAACATTAATAATGGTACCCAAGCCACTAATACCAACATAAACACCAATAATACTTTTTATAATAACACTAATAAAACTCATCAACTATTATTAAAAATTCTAAATCAAATGAACACATTCTAAGCTCATAATATGAATCAAATGATGCAACTATAAAACTACCTTCTTAATCTTCAATCCAATCCTCAACCAATGACTTGGGGCACACATAACCAAAGTATTCATCCTCCCCCTCTTCAATATTATGAAGTAAATATCATTCCTAAACCTCCATTAGTCAACAAAGTCATCAAACATTTAAAATAAAAACCTCTTACTACTCAAATTGCTAACATTGATATAAGAGGTATAACACCTACAATTTCCTATAATGGTTCAACCAATCCTACCCTTAATCTAAAGACATTTGGAAATATTTATAAGGGATTGTTGCTACCAAAATCATTTCCAAAACCCTCACAAGTGATGCCTTGGATTGGTATAATCAACTTAGATCTCATTCCATTACTAGTTTGTAGGATTTAGTGAATGCTTTAATATAAGAATTTCAAACTAGTGATCTTACTAAAAAACCTTTGGCTCATTTCATAAATTGCAAATAAAATGAAAACAAAGCCACCCAAGAATTTTTTAAATGATGGAAAAATTTTTCAAACAAGTGTGAACATAACATGGCCAATGATAATCTCTTTCATCTCTTTACTGATGTTCTTTATCCTAAATTACAATATCGAGTCTATACCCTATGTCCATGTACCTTGGAGGAGACTACTGACCAAGCCAAATGACAAGATTTCCTTATGAGTCAATTTAAGCCACCCCAAAATTCCATAGGTCCTTATCTATTACTTAAAAATAAAAACCATGATATCACCAATGATGTTGTTATCGATTCATATGATACCATTCAAAATGTTCAAACTGTCATTCTTACCCCTTCTTTGGAACCAATTCCTCCTTTTCAAAAATATACTAATCCTCATTTATCTTAACCAAATAAAATTAATGTTCATAAACCTATTTTATTAACTAGATTTATTAAATTTCTACCTAGGCCTCTTCCTTGAGAGATTGACCCTAGTTGTCTTATGAAAACCTAGTATGATCCTGGCAAGTTTTTTTTGTTTCATGCTAGTTGGGGTCACTCTCATGAGATATATAGACAAATTCATAATTTAGCTATGGATTTTGTTATTGGACCTAATTTTGATCATGATTCTATCATTCACAAGTGTTAACAAGCTTATGAAAATACTCTCAAGGACTACAAAACTCATGATAAAGCTCAAGCCTTGAATCAAGAAAATGCTCATTTAGTTATCTATAAATATCCTTTACCTAATCATAAACATATTAAAGAAAACCAAGACAAGCCCACCCCTTCTACCAATAATGTATAAAGTCTTGTTGAACCAAATATTGAATAGAATGTGGTTATCATGACTAATATGCAAAGGGTGGTGGCTTTCATCAATTCTTAACCTATCTACACCTCGCCTCCTTCTCAAACATATTATGTTATCCAAAATTCTTCTCCAACTCATTTGAATGAGTTGGGGAAAGAAGATATTATAACCTTTGATGACAGTCCAATTTATGATTTTCCCTTAGATAACACATCCCATTATATTTCTGCCATTCTTCCATCATCTTCTAATACCAATGATAATCAATCTTCTAATGATAATTAACCTTCTATTAACACTTTTTATACTTTTCAAGATCAATATGAACATATTAATTGATCATCTCAATATGATTTAAAACCTTCTTCTAAAAATTCTAATTCTTATCAACAAAATTTTTAATTCTCTTTGGATCCTCCTTCTAAAGACCTCCTTAACAATTACGCATCTATATCTAACAATCTTCTCATGGGTTATGATGAGTGGGATCCCATTATGGAAATAACTAATCTCCCATCTCAAATTCCATTTATTGAACTTATGAGGACCTCTCCCCATCATAGAAACCATCTTATGCAACTATTATTTGAGATGAATGTCCCTTGTCCTCCCTTAGTAGGATGAGAGGCAGCCTTATTTGGTTTCAAGGATAGTATATTGCAAAAATGTGAAGAGATTTCCATCAATGTTGATAAAAATATTGAAAGTTTTCTTTCTTTAAAATTTCCCATCACATCTATGATTCTTGATGAGATACTATTTTGTGCAGATGATCCTCCCTTATTTATTAACATCCAAATAGGTGATATCCAAGTTAAATGAGCGTTGATTGATAAGGGTTCTGGCATTTGTGTTTCTTCTCTTAATTTCATTAATACCCTTGGATATTTATAATAAAATCTTAATTATACATATATCACCTACCAAGGATATGATAACATGAAAATTCCTCCTCTTGGGTTTGTTTGGCTTCCCATTATTGTCCCACTTATCATCGTCCATGTAAAGGTGATGATATTTAACTTTCCTTTTTCTTACAACATCTTGGTTGGTAGGTCATGGACTAATCATATGTGAGATATCTCTTCTTCCACTTGACAATGGGCTAGATTCCCTCATAATGGAGCCATTTACATGATTCAAGGAGATACTAACCTATGCAATTTTGAACAATTCCAAGATCATGGTGTTTTCAAGATTCCTACTCTTGAGCCTTTAGCTATAATTCCATTCCATGAGTCATAACATTTAAATTTTATTGTCAATTCAACCAAGGGTTATAATGGGCATCCTAAACTCATTGGTAACATTCATCCTAACCTTTTAGACTCCAATGATGATGAGCCTGATGAAATTAACTTAAAGATCAAAACTTTCGATCTTGCACCTCATCTCATCTCATAACTTCTTGCTTTATTGCAACCTCATTCTTGCAAACCTCCTTGTGATGAAATTCCCATAGTCTTATCCAAGACTCAACATTATATTCACCAGGCTTCTTCTAATGATAGAGTTATTCTAACTTGTGTCATTGATCATCATATGCTAGATTATGATGATGTCTATTCTTTAGATGATCCTTTATTATGCAATCTGGTCCATGTCCATAATGTTGAGATTGTACATTATAATTATTATTTATTTAATTATTTTCATGCATATTCTCATGTTCCAACATTTATATTTCATGATTATTGATTTTTTTCTCTTTATCACAGAGTAGAGATGGTGTTGACACCTCTAGTTTTTGAGGAGCCCCATAGGACTATGCTTATGGATCATGCTATGACTAGACCTTACTATTTTTGTAGTTTCCTTGATTCTCTTACTTGTTTTACTCTTAAGATTAGTGTTGTCCTCCTTAGACCTTATATTCATCCTACCCCTCCTATAGTGGAACCTATGTTAGAACCAGTTATTATTGCTACTTTCACTGTTGTCGAGCCTATTCATACTTCCTCTACTAGTACTCCTCCTATTAAGCCTATTTCCATTCATCCTCCATCACCACCTTCTCTTGGTGACGATTTTATTACTTTTCATAAAATGGATCCTCTACCCACCAAATGGGTCGATTATTCATCTCTTTATTCTTCTACACTTGTTACACCTTCTCCCATGAGTGTTTCTCCTAAAAATACTCACAAGCATATATGTTGCTTCTATGGGATATATAATCACTCTTCTACTCATTGTTGTAAGTAAAGACAATATATTTATACCTTTCATCCTTCTTCCCTATCAATAAACACTACCTTCCCTCCTCCAAATATCCTTCCTAAATATATACCTAAGTATGGCGAGAGGTATTGTCTATGGCACCAATGCGGAACACATCACACTGATCATTGTTGTATCCTTTAGTAACATCTTAAGGACCATATTATATCTAATATTAGAACTTCTATCATTCCTCCCATAGGTAATTCTCACAAGAAGGCTCCCCCTTCTTATCCCATAGCTACACATCATGTGGTCCCTTCACCACCTTCTATACCTCCACCTATGGTTCCTTCTCCACCTGAGGACCCTCCTTCACCCATAGATCCTTCTCTACTAGTGATTCTTGTATCTCCCATAGATCTTGTTCCCATGCATTCTCATAACCATACTTTTCCTAATTTCCCTCCTCAACAGGATCCAATGAGTATTTTTACTTTTTCAGTTGAGGAGATTAGAAAAGAAATATTTTCTTAGTATTCAATAAATATTAACGAGACATTAGTAGCATTTTGTATTCATCTTCATAGAGATTTATTCGATGTCTTGGATAATGTGTGTGGATATATTTATGAGGGAATTTATTGATTTCATCCTCAAAAATTGAATGTATTTTTGGCCACACATATTCATCTTGAGATGGATGGTCCAGGTTCATTATGATCAAATGAGAAAATTTATAAATAGAAGGCCTACAACTCATAATTTTAAGCTATCTTGGTGTAAACTTATAATGCCCAAATGATTTCAAAAGCCATTTGATATAGTGTTATTATGCCAATATTATTGAGTCAAGCTTCACAAACCAAAGCCCCAAAGTTAGTGATGCTAACATGAGGTGGAGATATCCAAAGCTCCATTGATGAAGACCTTTGAAACACAAGTTGAGAAAGCCAACGAAGAGGGCCTTTGGAGCATTCAAGAAAGGTGAGAAAGTTTGTTTTCTTTCCTTTTAATTGTGTTTTGTCAATGGTTTTTCCTCAATAATCTCCCTTTAAGATCTAGGCATAAACTGTTAGTTCATTAGTGTGTTTTGTTTTGGATTTTGATTTCCTCTACTAAAACAATACTAATCTCCCCTTATCGGATTCCTATGTTCACAAGCAAAACATACCACCAGTTTTTCCAAAACTAAAAATTTAGAAATTAAAGTTTTATCTTACATCATTACAAAGATTTCATCAAATCAACACGTAAAAGCCATTTTTATATGTATGCAATGCGTGATGGTGATATTCATATATTATGTATATATGCATGTTGTGATATCAAGACTGACTAACAACAAAGAGCTAGGCTATCAAACTATTTTTTGTAGTGTACTTGTTTCTTGGGACTATAATGAATGACGATAATTAGTAAAATTTTCTTAAATATGCTCACAATACTTATTTAATTTTATTGTTAATAAAACTAGCATTATTCATGATGACCTTTTACAAATCTATCCTCTCTTTGTCATGTGTTTAATTACTAGTCTCAATCCTAGTGAAACAACCCATAACATTAAAAAAGGTAAATCATCTTCCACCAAATATTATTATTTTATATTATCCATTAAAATACTTGCTATTTTAATTTGTAAAGAGATTAATATTTTTATTGCATGGTAAATAATGAAATCTAATTAGCCAATAGTTCCATAAATAATTTCAAGATAAAGTGAAATGGTTCCTAAATATATCCTCCAAGAGTAATAACAATGTCACTGACAAAACATGGTAAAGACTTAGGATTAATATTAAAAAACAAAGATCAAACCATAAAATGATGTACCTATGGGGAAGAGTTGTATAGACCTTAGAATTGATGGTACTTTCTACATGCATATGGAATGTATATGACAATTATAATAAATACAACTATCCATGTGTAAACCATCTAGACCCAATATCGATGAAAAAGAGAAGGATCTAGAGAAGATGCCTAACCTACCTAAATAAAGTATAGAAATGATAAAATATAATAAATAAAGCAATACTTAAAATGTGAAGATATATATTGATATTTAAGTTTTATATATATATATATATATATATATATATATATATATATATATATTAAGAAATACTAATTATTTCTAAAATGTTATTCATCCCAAACAAGAGCTATCCAAAGAGTAATTCATAGTTGTTTGTGATTTGGAGAATTATTCTACTAGGGTTTTAAGGGTTGTGTTTTCCTTGGTTACGTTATTAACTCACCTTGTTCACAATATTAGTTGTAGGGGATTTTATAGGGATGAAACACATTAATTTCACTTGTTTCACCACCCTTTTGGCAAGTAGGTCCTCTATTTATGGCTTCTTTGCATTCCATTGTATCTATTTATGCATGAGTCAAAGATAATGGTACCCAAGCAAGCTTGGAAGTTTATTTCAAATATATATGAAGAGGTAATCCCTCATCCCCCTCTCCACTCTAGAGATAATCATTCATGTTATTATTTTTAAATAACATTGTAAATGGTATGAAAATTATTCTGTTATTACTTACTTTGTTAGTTGTATCCCCTTAAAGGATTACCTCCATAACTGGCTCCACAACCACTAAAAGCCTCTGAGCATCCATGTCTCAAGAATCTATAACCTTAACAAATATTTTTTTATTTTTTTACGTTTAAGGAGCCCTATGAGACATAGCTTATCCTTGTGAATTCCAATGTTTATTTCCTTCATAACCAGCTTATGATTCTATTTACTTGGTCTTGTGACTTTAAATATTTTGATAATATCATCCTTTGTGTCTATGTTCGGGTTGAGATTCCTAGTCTACCAATTTAAATCTATGATTTCATACCCTAAATAATCATTCCCATAGGATGTGTTTTTATGATTGAAATAGATAGATGTTTTCCCCCTTACCCTAACAAGCATGTCTGTGTGGAGGTTGACCTTTCTAGGGAGTTAAAGGAGTTCATAGAAATCCAAGTTGGGGAGACCTAGTGGTAAAAAAAGGTTATGTACTTCAAAAATAATAACACTTTCTTTCGTTGTTAGGTTTTAGACCACCACATCAAGGATTGTCCTTGTATGGGTCATCCCAAGCCTCCTCAGTCATCTCCTTAGATTGAGAAGCCCAAGTCAATAGACTAAGGTGATAGATGGACCATAGTGCCACCTAAAAGGTCATCAGGTCCTAAACTACAAATCCCACACCAACAACCACATTAGAATGATTATTTTCCAATTATCAAACCCTCTCAGGGGATTTATCAACCTCCCCTTACCATTTTGGTTACTTCTAAATTACATAGCATTTTTTAGTTTCCTATAATATTTGGTGCTTGTAGCAGAGGTTCTCTCAACCAGTGGCTCCTTCTCTTAGTGGTCTCACATCTCACCACATGAGGGTGCAGACTTTACTCAAGAGGAACATGAAGCTAAAAACTATTTCATTATGTTCACCATAAATTCTTTCCCTCACCAAGATAATAAATTTACAAAATTGGTGGATTTTGAGTATGGGTAAGGGAAGATTCAAATGGATGACCCTTCCCTAAGAAATTGTTATCATGGAATATTAGGGGTCTTAAAGAGTCTACCTTAAAATACTCTAAGTGTCTTAATTTTCAATAGATTGGTTTTCTAGATATCATTTATTTACAGAAAGTTAAAGTGTCTAGCTTTATCCTTCAAAATTATTTGTGAAGCATTTGACATGATGCCACCCAGATCACCACCTTGCATGAGGCAAGATATGGTGGTACTTGTATTTTAGTTGCCCCTAAGGTTTCCCCAAAAATTATTTCCATGGTGCAGGACCCATCACATTGGGAATTTTAGATTTTTCTTGACATTGATGGCCATACATTTAGTATTCTCAATATCTATGATCCCAATGATGGCCCTGAAAGCTTCCTGCTTCAACATTCTTTAGCAAATGCATTGTTTGCTATCACATGGCTAGTGTGTGGAGATTTTAGTATGATTAAACACCCCTAAGACAAGGTTGGGGACCTCCCCATGAGTTGGTGTGATGGTGAACGTGAGGTTTGGTAATTTTTAATAAATAAATGGGGTTTGGTAGACCCTTTCCTCCAATAGTAGAAATTTAACCCCATGTATTGGTTTACATGGTTCAACTACCAATCTATGGATCACCACATGTTCAAATGGATCAACCACTTTATGATTTTTTAAAAAATACTTTTTTCCTTTTCAACAATGATGGCCATCATGTCAACATCCACTCAAGTATTATTTTGTCATACCTGTTATGTTGTGGACCCTATTTTCACATTACAATTTTTTGGACCCCCTTTTTTTGGGAGTATAGATATGTGATTTATCTATAATTGTATATGTGTGGTGTCATCACCCATGATTAATGGTGAATCTTTATGGGTTGACTTGGCCCATGGTTTTAGTACCCATTTTCTTATAAAACCGCTATGTTGGTTACCTATTAATGTATTATAGATGGGCATATAATAAGTAATAAATAGGAGGAACTAAGTTCAAGAAGGTGAACAAAGTATGTGAATTTGAGAGAGTTTGTTGAGTGCATCTCCAAAAAATATTTGTGCATTGTAATTGTGAAAAGACTAATATGAGAGTGGTTTATACTTTTGTTGACTTTTAATAAAATCTAAGCAAGTATTTCTTGGTGGATGTAGCCCACATTGGGTGAACCACATTAAATCCTATCTTCATATTGTGCATTTTAATCTTTGTTCTTTATATCTCTTTTCATAGCTCTTGTTATTGAGATTCAGTGAAATTGTTTCACATTAATTTCTATTTTATTCCTAACAATACCACTCCCTTATTTCCTGTAAGGTGGAATGAACCTCCAGGTAGTAAAATGTGCCATGTAATGAATTTATCCTCATTAATTATACATTGAGTCACAATGGAACAATTTTAATCATCAAGTAGACATGGAAGCTCACCCCACGTCCTCCAAACACCACCAACTAGATTGAGTGGTGGAATGAGGCCATTATATGCACCACCTCCTTCTTCTACCACCATGGTAAACATGTTTCGTAGAAACAAAATGGTTAGAAGAGGCCACACTCAATGTGTTAAGACACATTTATGGCTCCCTCAAGATTAATATTTCAATGTGCATTTGTAATGGCTTGTAACCTCTCTCAAACACCACCTTAAGGTTATAGACAACCATGTGGCTAAAGGCACCCAACTTCATGCTTAGCTACACTGGCTAAAAATTGGTGAAAAAACCTCCAATGATTTCTTTAAAGAGTTGAAATCCAAGTAAGCTCATGGGAAAATTAAAGCAATTCAAGTGGTTCAATCCATGATTACCTCTTAATCTGATATATCCTCAACTTTATTTGAACATTATAAATTATTTTTTCAAGCTCAAGCTTTCACAACTGAGTGATTTGAGGTGCTTCAAAAATACCTCCATGTGGTGACTCACAACATCAATCTAGTTGATTAACAACTTTTTGATACCCTATTCACCTTGTAGGAGCTCACAGAGGCTTTGCACTACATGAGAAATGATAAAATTCCCAACCTTGATGGCTTCCCATGCAAATTTTATAAATTTGCATGGGAGTTTACTGGCCCTAATTTGCAACAAATATATAAAGAAGCTTTTTAGAATTAGTCTCTTTGACCCATGATCATTCAAGATAATATCAAATTCATTCCCAAAGTCAGAGATCTTGAGCTACTCACCAGTTAAAGCCAACAAAATTGTTTAATGTTTCTTATAATATTCTTTCCAAATCCCTTGCCAACCATGTCTGACTCATCTTATTTGCCATTTTTAGACCAAAGCAAACATGATTCATTAGAGTAAATTATATTTTAGATAATCTTATTGTAGTCTAGGAAGGCATGGCTTGGCCTTGTTCCTCTCTTTAGAGAACTTTTTTTTTTCTTTAATTAGACTTTGAAAAATCCTATGAGAATATTGAATGTAAATTTATTCTTGCCATGCTCAAAGCTCTCGGTGTTAGACCCTACTTCATTTATGCAATGTAGATTTTACTTCATGATGTATCAACTTGCTTCACTATTAATGGGCATAAAGCTAAGATAATTTATCTATAATGGTCTATTCCCCAAGGTTTTCCCCTTGCTCTAGCACTTTATGTGTTGTCCATTAAAGCCCTAGGTTATCCCCTAACTTCTAGAGCTTCTCAAAGGCTTATTCATGGTTTTATCTTGCCCAACCACACCTCCAATATCATAAATGGGAACTTTACAAATGATACCTTCCTCATGCTTGAAGAAAAAGATGCCACTTATAATTAATATATTTAATGCCTTGACACTTTATGCTTGGCTTCCAACTCTAGCCTTCAATTGGAAAAAACACAGTGCTTTCATCAAAGTATGATGCCTATGCCTAAGTGGCTTCAAAAGTATAATTGGTAATGGATTTCTCAAGGGGAACAATTCAAGTTCTTGGGCATTCCCTTTTATTTTGATACTTCATCAGCTGAGATTTGGTAGTATGTGATCAACAAGAATGAAAGGAGGATTGTTTAATAGATCACTGAGCCCCTATCTATAGTGGGTGAGTTCCATATTTACACCAAGATCTTGGATACTACACATGTTTACTATTCCTCTTATTGGGTTCCCTCTAAAGCCTCTTATGATTCCCTAGCCTAGCTCTTCAGAGATTTCCTCTAAGCCAATTCAAATTGGACCTAGAATTTTATCAGGTGGCATGGGACATTTATTTCCTCCCTCGTGATAAAGGTGGCATGGGTCTCATTGACGCATATCGAAAAAGTATGTCCCTATGTGAAAAAGTGGATTATTTAGGCTATTGAGGTCAATAAAACTAGGAAAATTATTCTAATACATTGCATCTCTATAGGGTCTCCCTATGGTAAAACTAGTTGGTAAAATATTAGCTTCTAATCTCTCCTCATAATTACTATTCCTGTCAATATTACTGGATATTTTGTGGTCAAAAGTATATGGAGAGATTTTGACATAGTCAAATCCCACTTGAAGTGGGTGGGGGATGGTTTTCTCATATAGTTATCTTTTAATGACCATAGCTTTTGGTGGTCCCCTATACTTTATACTTCTTCCATTCACGTCATTAAATTACCTAGTATTAAAGCTCTATAATTATTGTAGAAAGGGATCCACACTATTCATGATTTGGTTATCTATAAAGATTTGTTTCCTTGGCCTTGACTAAAAATCAAGTTTTAATTAAATAATATAGACTTATATTCTATTCTTCATATTCGTGAATTGCTACCTAATGTTATGTTACATAAACTTAGCCTACAACCTCTTAGGGCCTGGTAGAAACACTAGAGGTGGAAATGTGATACACACTTTATAAGCTACTCTCTCAAGCTTATTTATCAGGTGATGAGTCTATTCTCTCTAGTTTTAGATAATTTCAACATATGCTAGGGCCTCCAGTCCTCTCTTAGGACTTGGTTTGCCCATCCAGATTGTATGTGGTATACTGGCTCATTTCTTATGGTGTTTAATTTACCAATGACTCCCCCTTGGTGAGTAGCTACTTCAACTCCTCATTCCCCAACACTTTTTTTTGACTTTCAAACATCTAGAATCCATTAAATATCCATTTTGGTTTTGTTTGAAGGCATAGTCTACCTAGAGTTGGATTCATTCGTTATTTCAGTCTTATCAACCTAAGCCTTTCTCTTGGCAACAAGTGCATTTTTAGTGATTTTTTTAATTAGCTGGCCTTTATTTCCTTTCTCTAGCAATTATTTCATGCTACTATTCTCTTTTAGTTATGGAAAGCCAGGAATAATGTTATTTTTAATCATGAGGCCCATGGAATTTCATTTTTGATTAATGAAAAGGTGTTTGTTATTTCATTAATTTATTTTTAGATTCAATTCTAAGTAAAAAAGATGGCTTTGGACCTCTGGAACTTACTAGAGATCCTCAACCACTAGGGGAGTTCCCTTTGCACCATGATCAAAGTTATACATGACAACCCACCTCATGATCTACCACCTCTTCCTCCTCCTAGGAGGCATCAAAGCAGAAGTCGATCTAGATATAGAGTCCACTTTTCTCCTTGTCCTCCTCCACCATTCATGATGACCCCCTTGATGGATGGAATGCTCTATAGATTCTTGAGGTGGAGCCACATGCTTGGTTGGTGCTTTCCAAGGATGATCCTCCACCTTGACCCTATGGAATGGTGACCTGTGAATAAAAATTATACTTTATGATTAATTTAAGTTGCTTGCGTTATATTTTGATTGGTTAATTTTGTTATTTTGAAGAAGAATTTTTCCTTTGGTAGAAAATTTGAACCATGATTTATCCAATGACTTTACTTTATAACCTTATGTAATTATATATATTTTTAAATATAATGTGAAGCATTCCAATAGTAATACTAATTATTTAAATGTTGATGGAGTTAAAGATTTTTAGGCTTTCCATTATTTAAAATTTATGAAAGAGATTTTCTAATATTATATTTATTTTCTATTTATTTTTAGTTGTTTAGTGTCGCATTATGTCAACACATAGATTAGTTAAAATTTGTGTTTAATTTAACCCAAGAGTAAGGTTTGCATGTTGATCCCCTCTCCCCTCTCACTTTATTTAAATAAATAAAATGGTGTTGAATATGATGTGTGAATAAATATAAGGGTGCTAGCTTAATGATAGGAATGTTTGAGATCTAACTACTACATCACAACATCATCATCATCATCATCATCATCATCATCATCATCATCATCATCATCATCATCATCATCACCATTTTTTTAAATAAAAAATAAAAAATAAAAAATAAAAAATAAAAAATAAAAAATAAAAAATGTTAATATTTTTAGTAAATCATGAGACATAACACCAAAAGGAGAATAATCCATTGATTAATTGTGGGGATAAACATTTGATTCATTTTCCAATATCTACTCCTTCCACGTGGCTCTTCAAAACTGTCATTTCAATTTAGAATATTAGTTTGTGAAGGCAAGTTTTCATTTATTTTTATCATCTTAATAAAGTTGAATTATACCAATAATATTATATTTTTAAGTAAGTTTTTCAAAAAAATTTAAATTCAAAAATATTTTTTAACAATTATGGGCATTTTCAAATATTTTTTTATGTTGATCTTCTGATGTGATTATGATCTGGTTGTATCCTAAAACACCACCTTGAGTGAAATCATCTCATAACTAGTTATGGAGTCAACAATCATGTCGATATTAGGCAAGGGAAAATCATCTTTAGGATAAGCTTTTTTGATGTCTTGAAAATTAGTAAAAATTATGATCCTTTCAGGGTTTTTACTAACAGGAACCACATTAGAGATCCCTTCTGAGTAATCAATGGATTATAGACATCCGAATTCTAAGAGTTTTCTCAAATCTTTCTTTACTAATATAGAAATGTGATGATGCATCTTATAGAGCTTTTGTTTTACTATTTTGGTATTAAGATTAACCACAAGGTGGTGTAGAACCAAGGTGGGGTCTAAACCTGGCATGTCAGAATAGGCCATGAAAAAATATCCACAAACTCTCTCAATAGAGTTGTAAAGATGTCATGTTCCTCCTCAGTGAGAGACACTCTTAATTTTATCCATTTCAAGTTTGATTAAGTCTCGATGTTTACCTCTATTATATCTTTGACTAGCAGGGTCAAACCATCTTCTAGGATAGTAGTTAGTGACTTGAACTATTGGACTATGTTAGGGTCCTCTATTAGGACTTGCTCTTCAACTTATCCTAGGCATGATGAATTTGAGTCCCCTAATAGGAGATATGGCCATGTGACAAAAATAGTTAGAAATTTTTGAAGAATTTGATCAAGTACTTCTTTCTCAAAACTAAACTTAGATCTACAAGCAAGTTCATCATTGGTGGTTTCCTAATCTAAATTCAAAGAAGAATAAACACCCCCATCTAATGGCACATGAAATAGGTTTTCACCACTAGACTAGCCTTTATCTTTACTTTTTCCTTGGTCAAAAAGTGCCTCAAAGATGTTTTCACTTTGGGACCTTAATGTTTTAATTATTTGTTTTTGGCTAAGGGTGTTCACTCGCTCTTCAAAATAGGCTACAAGATCTAATGTGATTGAGAATCCTGATTTATGATCTCCCAAAAGAACATTGTCTCTAAGGCCTAAGAAATCACAGAATGCCTCATCATTTTGGAACTCATCAATTGACAACTATATTCTTCTTGGTCCCAATCTATCAGTTAGGGATAATATAATGGAAATGGATTATGATGAATGACTTGGGTAAGGGTACAAATGGAATTGTTATCAAATAGGTTAGTTTTAGCTAGATTATCAAAGGTAAGGCTATGATCAAACTCTACTTCATTTTTAGCATCATCATCACTAGTCACTGGTGATGGAGTTTGAATAAGATATGTGGGGTCACCCCCAGTTGATTTAAATCCAAGTACATAAGGTCTTTCATACTTAGTCATGGAAATTGGTTCAATAGTTCTTTGCTGATTTGGTCTGAGTCTTCTTCCTTTATATTTGTGACACTCCATGATCTTAATGGGAATAGGATACTTTGCACTTTTATAACAATCAGCCTTGTTGTCATTGTATAATCATGATTCATCTCCTTCAAGAGGGTTAGGTTCTAGGCTAGATGCTGGTACAAATGTAACATTTCTTGTATCTTTGTTCTTTTATTTCTAATGCCTATGTGGGGTGACTTTAGGTCGCCCAAAGGTTTTCAAAATTTGAGGAAGATTGGCAATATGAAACGTATCATGGGTCACATATTCTCTTGGTCCACTATCTAAAATGGTGAAATGATTGGAAGCTTCAGGAGGTGCCATGTGGGAAAGGGAATCCAAGGTATTAGGATTTATGAAATTATCTAGTGAAGGATCAATAAGTATAGCCTTTCCTTTATCCTACTTAGAACTTGGATTCATGTCATACTGATAAGTATAGCTTTGAAATTCAGCCTCAAGATGTTTGCAATGTTCATATGGGTGTAAATCTCATTGAATATTCACCTCCATCCCTGAGTGGGAGAACATAATACATTGATGCAACATTGATGAGACTATACGAATCTCAAGTAACGAAGGCCTACCTAGAAGTATGTTGTATGATAAATCAAGATCAAGCACATGGAAAAGTGTATCATGGGTTAAAGGCCCAATGATAACTAGAAAACTAATGGTGCCTTGGGATTCTCTTTCTTTATTATCATAGGTTTTAATAGTCATTGTTTTTGGCTAGAGATCTGTCATTGTGTACCTAAGAATCTTGATGAGCTTGAGAGACACTATGTTAAGGATAGATCCATTGTCTAGAAGGACACATTTAACTTTATGCCATTTGATACAAACCTTAATGTATAATGGGTTATTATGGAGTAGGCCAAGGGAAGACATATCACTTTGGTTAAATGTGACTTGTTTGACTAGATCTAGGTGTCCAACCAAAGATTGAAATTTATCAGGGGATATGTCACTAGCAACATTAGATTGGATAAAAAACTCATTCTAGATGTTCTTGTGGATTATTGATGTTCACAACAAATCTAAAATAGAAATTTGTGCTAGTTTTTTATGCAATTGTTCCATAATATCAAACTTCTTGTCTTGGTTAGTAGTGAATGGTTTATTTTGAGGCTGAATAGTTGATTGAATGATAGGTAAAGTGGTATATGGTTATGGGCCTAGGATAGTAATCTTTGACCTCTAAGTTATGATTATATAATTGGGATTAAATAATAGACCATTATTACTAATTGAGGTTGGAAAAGATGTGGGCCTAGATAGGATAAGTCTCAATTGCCGGTGCACTTGCATGTGGTCATGTGGAAAGGACAAGTTGTCTCTATAAGATCCAAAAGTGGAAATCTTAGTTTTCTGGTTGGCTTGTATGCATGCCCATGTCAAAGAAGGATTATCCATGTGATTTGGATAAATATTATTATTTAACAATGGTCTAGGCTGATTAGTGTTTGATCTGGGATTAATGGAGATGGTATTAATGTTACCCCTTGCAATATGACTTAAAACTCTATTGTAGTCATGTGCAACTTCATGGTAGGTTTTTTGGTTATTACCATTTTGACCTTGGATTTGTCCATTATTTTTTCATTGTGGATTTTGTTACTAATTTTGTTTATTCTACTGGTTCCGCCTTTGATTATGATATTGTTGATTTTCCTGCTGCATTGGCCATTGTTGTTGTTGTTGTTGTTGTTGATTGTTATCATGCTATTGATTATTATGTCAAGGAAAGGGGTTTTGATAGATCCCAAGATTTTGATTAGAAGTGGAAGCACTATTATCTAATTTTATCTCCCCATTATCAAACATATTTTTAATTAAATGATTGATTTGGAAAAATCTTCATAGGTTATGCTTGTGGACCTGATGATAGTCACAAAATTCATTTTTATGGTACCAATCAGGGTAAGGAATGCCTTGTAGATAATGTTTTGGTATGGGACAACTAATCAAATTATAAATAGCAAAATTGAAAAATATAGACTCAATAGGTTGTCCTAGGTCATTAAAGACATGATGTGTAGGTATGGGTCTTCTAGGAGGAGGGGTTTGCAATGGTAAAGTTTGTTGCATAGGTTCTGGTTGTTGTGATTGTGGCATTGGTTGGAGAGGTTACTGGGTAGGAGTAAGATAAAAAGGTGGTGAAGATGAGGTTTTCCTAGTTTGTATATGATGAGATTTGGTTACTCTATTTACCACAACATTCCTATTTCAATTGAATTACTTTGATCTTTCTTAGTTGTTGGCTTGTGCTAGTTGTGATGCTTGCATTTGATTGGGGTGTTGGTCATTTCCCTGATTGGTAGAATTAAGTTTGATGACTCCTTTATTGATGAGCATCCTATTGATCAACAAACCTTTATCAATGATCTCTTTAAATGTATGTGCACATTGTAACTCTAGATGGTAAACTATCTCACAATGCAAATTTTTGGTAAACACAACGGCTAATTGTTTATCTAGTAAATTGTGGGTGAAATAGCTTGCAAGGGCTCTTCATCACTGTAAATAACTTGTAAATATTTCCCCAACCTTTTGATTTTTTAATGTCAAGTCCACTAATGAAATATCATGATTGAGATAATAGGAAAAGTGCTACACAAATTTATCAAAAAGGTCATCAAAGTCTGTTACTAAATTCTTGGGAAATTTTAAAAAACACTCTAAGGCTTGTTCAGCTAGTCACCTTGAAAACAACAACAAAAGGTATATGTCACTATATGCCACTAGTTGACATGCAATAAAGAATTTGGTAAAATGGGCCTTAGGGCCACCTTTCCCTTTGTAATTATCAAATTTAGGTGGTTCATTGATTTGAGCAAAATTTTAGGTGATAATTTGGGTGACAGTTCTACCCCAATTGATGATGAAAATTTTGGGAGCCATAACTTTTGCACCGTAGCTCCAATCGAATTACCGTTTGAATCATTGGAAATCTAAGAATGAGGATAATGTGGTGAGATAGCTTGGAGATCCATTTGATGGATTTTGACCCATAAAAACCCAATGGAAGTGCCCTAAATTTAAATTTTAGTAGTGTAATCTAAAAATAGTAAGTTTCTAAAAATAATAATTCCTTGAATTCGGTATTCTTGTAAATCATGGAAGTTGAAACACTTTATCTCCCTTGAGATTGGTGACCTTCCACATCCTCCTCCTACCTTAAAAATGTGTATAAATGAAGATGTAACCTAAAAAGGAAATCAAACATCTCTTCTCAAAGATAAACATATGTTTTGATCTGTAAATTTGGATGAATAAAACATCTCTTCTCAGAGATAGCATTATTGTTATTGTGTTGTTATTGTTTCTTGAATTATATTTCAACCAAAGCTTCTGAGTTTTGGATCAGTGGTATTATAGTAGTTTGTCTTTAGAGTGTATGATCCCAAGGATGAGGTTTGATTATAAGAAGCTTGGGTGGAAAATAGAACCAACAGACTATCCACCTATTCATTCCAAACAACTTCAAATGGTGGACAACACTGAGACATCTGATCCTTTCAAGGAAATGGTGAATGAATCCCTCCAATATCAATAAGTGTAGATGCTACGACAATTTTCCCAAAATTTTCAACAAATCTCCATGGGAAATTTTGGCTCCTCATCTACACCCCCACATCATTTTAGTGCCCCAACACCCTTCAAGGTTAAGGTGAATTTTGATATCCCTACATTTTAAGGAAAAATCAATGCTGATATAGTAGAAAATTGGTTGGATCAACTGTCTTCATAATTTTTAGTAAATAAATTCACTGATAAAGAGAAGATCACTTTTTCTCTTTTGAAAGCATCATTACCTATCAAAAATTGGTGAGAAGTGTACACTAAGAGATTTAGTATAGATTATATTGGCCTTGAGGTAGAACCTACCTAGGATGATTTCATATAAGTGGTAAAGGAAGAATACTACCCCATTGGATAATATGATGATACATATATAGAGTGGTAACAACTTTGCCAAGGTAAGGAATAGTCTATTCATGATTATGCTGACATTTTTCATTCTCTATCTATAAGATTGGGCATCCAGGAAAGTGAGAAACACAAGGTTTTAAAATATCATGGTGGACTACAATGGTATATATGGGGGGAGATGTAAATCTTCAATTTTGAAACCCTCGGTGAGGCATATAAGTTCATGGTGAGGATTGAGTAGAATCATGGAAGAATGAATACAAAGAGTCATCCTTCAAAATGTAAAAGGGACAAAGGAGTTCAAACATGGGGAAACAATTAGAAGCAAAAGGAAGGGAAGACTGAGAAATAGTGTGATTACCACAAACTTGGAACACACTCCAAAGAAGAATGTCGAGCCATTAAGTCCCTACTTTCTGAGTCATAATCATCAACATCTACTACTCTACGTGATAAAAAATCTACAATCAAAGAAGATGAAGAAGATATTATAGATGATGAGACTAATGTCATCATTGCTTCATCACAAACCCATGAGGAGAGGCCAAACAATAAGGAAAGGTTGTTTCACTCTAAGTTATGGGTGAAAGGTAAGCCTTTACATTTTATTCTTGATAGTGGGAGTCAAAAAAATTTAATCTCTGCTAATATTGTGAAAAGCCTAAATTTGTCCATGAAGCCTCACCCAAAGCCATACAGTACTAGATGGTTGGTTCTAGGGAGAAACCTCTGTGTCACCCACCAATGTCTTCTCTCATATGCAATAAAACCTTTCCAAGATGAGGTCTTATGTGATGTGGTCAATCTGGATGTTTGTGATGTACTTTTTTTTATCCATTCATGTATGATCAACATGACATATATGAATCAAGAACTCAGAGGATCACCCTCACTCTTGGAACATGACACTATAGGGTACTAGAGGTACCACCTTCTACATCTATCTACCTGATTAGTGCTAAGAAATTCGTTCTCATGGTGGTCAAGACATGGGAATCCAAAAGCACCAATGTTGCAGCCCAAAATACACAAACAACACAACAATAAAAGAAAATAGATAACAAGCTTAAGAAGTTAATAGCCTTCCATCCACAGACTAAGGGTTAGACATATATGGTGAACAATCAGGCCCTACACAGCTCCACAAAGCACAATCCATTCCAAGTATGCATCAAAAATCAAATCAAAACACAACTACCCACTTGATGACAAATATTGATGCAATGGAGACCATTACTTCTCAAGGAGGGAGGAATGATCTAAGAAACATTTTAGGTGATAATTTGGGTGATAATTTGGTGATAAATTAATGACAAAACTTCTAGGAGCTATAACTTTTGCACCGCAGATCTAATCGACTCACTGTTTGAACCGTTAGAAAGCTAAGAATGAGGATAATGTGGTGAGATGGAATGGAGATATTATAAATAGATTTTTACCCATAAAACGCAATGTAAGTTCCTTAAATTTCAATTTTAGTAGGGTAGTCTAAAAATAGTAAGTTTATAAAAATAGTAGTTCCTCAAATTCTATATTATTGTAAATCATGGAAGTCGAACCACTTGATATCCCTCAAGATTGGTGACCTTCCACATCCTCATCCTACCTTAAAAATGTGTATAAATTAATATGTAACCTGAAAGGGAAATTAGACATCTCTTCTCAGAGATAAGCATATGTTTGGATCTACAAATTTTGATGAATAAAACTTCTCTTCTCAGAGATAACATTATTGTTATTGTGTTTTTATTATTTCTTGAATTATATTTCAAATAAATCTTATAAGTTTTGGATCATTCATATCTTATAAAAAATGGTATCTACAAATACTCCATGTTGAGTGGATAGGAACACACATCATCCAGTTTGAACTTTTTAGTCTACTTCCCCACCTGAATGGTGGCAATCACATCCTTCATCTGTTACAATTCTTGGGATAGGAAATTGGAAGGGATATTGGTTTGAAAGATAATGTTGGTTTTGGTAAATGGTTGAGAGGTCACAAGTGGGATAATTTGACTTGGATATGATGGAAACTCCTATTGGGGTAAATTAGCTTGGTTGGGGAATGGACTAAGAATATGCATACATGGATTGAGATGTACTTGAAATTGCACATTTTTCTGCATGATATTCTAGTTTGGGTTGTAAATAAAGGTTTAATCTAGGGGATTTTATGGTTGGGATGGGGGGATATAACTATACTATGCTTTTTTTGGTTGAAAAGGGACATGCTACCAACTAATCAAACCTTGCTGTTGAGTGAGAACTTGTGGACCAAGACCCTGTCTCTAGATTTGTGGCACATTTTAGACCAATGGTTGTCTAGTAGGTACCTGAGAAACATGGGGACCTCCTTATTGCATGAATCCTTGTGAGGAAGTGAAATTAGGTTGTAGATTTGACATCTATTACTGACCAATATTTGCATGTTGTTGACTAGTCATTACTTAGTTCTGAATTAGCATATTAGTCTATAACTGAAGAGGTACATTTGTCATTACCTGGTGAGGAAGAAAATTAGTTTCCCTCAATTGAGGTGGTAATGCATTCATAATTTATTACATTGATATAATATATTGTGTCTGCTATTGTGGAATACCACTCACTATTTATTGAGGGGGAGTAGGATTCATCACATTCTATCATTGAGATGTGACATTGGCCATTGTTTGATTACTTAACCTCATAGGTTGTATACTTGAGGATGTATCTAGTTGAGGTTGGGGTGAAAAAACTCCTATTGCTTTGTATGATGATCTACTTGTGGGATTAACTATAGGCACAAGTTGTTAGCTAGTTGTTTGTGTGTTAGTACCACTTTGATCAAGATTGGACATTACTTGCACATTATCTACTACATTTGGCTCGATATTCAGTGTAGAGGCTGAAGACACTTCTACAATAATAGGCATATGCATCAAGTTATCTACTGGAGTATTTTATACAAATGGGTCAGAACTTAGATTTTCTTATTCAATTAATTCTATCAACACCCTTGT
Source organism: Torreya grandis (assembly GCA_037957365.1). NCBI lineage: Eukaryota > Viridiplantae > Streptophyta > Pinopsida > Cupressales > Taxaceae > Torreya > Torreya grandis. The sequence goes on from JARHVA010006874.1 coordinate 357,631, forward strand.
TAAAGGTACTAGGTTAATGAGAGGTTTACTTACGATGTTCATATAATTGAAATCATGTGATAAATTTAGGTAGGTTTGGTATTCTATTTTCATTTGGTTAAAGTTATCTTCCATGATGTTTTTGCCTTGATTGGATATATTAGGGTCTCAATACGTTGTTTAGATTAGAGCCATATGATTATTAGAAAAAGCCTATTGATCTTAAATGATATTGTGAGGCACTCTTAATAGACCTAGTAAATTTTCATGGGGGAAGTCTATTGAAAACTTGGCCCCTACCTATATGGCTCTAACCAAAATATCATATTTATTTTGTAAAAAATGTCACTCAAACAAAAATGGATCATACGTGGAAGATGTATTAGTAGATTATGACTATTGAAGAACTAGCTTGTCCACTATTGGTATTGTAGCTAAGTATTGCATGGTTTTTTCTTGGTCCTATTTTGTGTAAAGTGGTGTGTTAACCAAATAGTTAGCCAATGGATCTTGGCTTTGTGCTCCTGATTGAGTATTATAAGAGGGATAAGAATCCATCTCATAAACAATATTATCCACATAGGGGTCTTACACCATTTATTCCTACGTAACTACATTACTAATTCGTAGATTATACATGAGTCCACTATGAGTATAGGAATACATGTTATGATCCATAGTAAATGCTTGGTGATAAAAGATCAAAGAGTTATACAAAGTCTAAAAAAGATAGAATCTAAAACAAATGATGCCTTCAACTTGGTCTAGATTTGTCAACATGATCAACAAGTTTATGCAAATATTTGTGAGGAAATAAGCTAGCATAAAATATCTAAAATTTCACTATTCACACAAAGGCAATCAAGTAAATGGACCAAAAATCTAAATGCCAAACTCTAAGGTCAAGGTGTTTCAAATTAGTCTAATCTAGGAATTTAAAAGTTGCTAGGTCTTTTGGCCAAATATGAAATCAAAAGCTAGGCTCAAAAAAGGCATGTGCTAGGACTCTTGTCTAAATGACGTGAAAAGTTAGACTTTGTAAATGGATGAATGTTTTAATCTAACGGATTTGAAACATTTATAACAAACACTAGGCATTCGATTCTTGGTCATGAACTTGATCAACTAGTTATATGGTATGAAACAAAAGGCACTTTAGAAATAGTTTATTTTATCATAAATAATGGTATAAAACTTGGTTCTTTTTTACAAACAGTCTAGACAAAGGTGAGTAGTATAACTATGTTTTTAGACAAAGGATCACAAAAGGTACACTTGGATTGGTTTGAAAATGTAGGAACAAATTTGGAACTCTATGCAAGAGGGCCTATGAAATAATATTTTAAGTTTTTTGGGTAGCATAACAATTCTATACTACTCAAAATATAGGACAAAATGGTTTGATTCAAAGAATCTCTAAGGCAAAGACATTTTCCCACAATTTTGACAACATAACACTACCTTTCTTGACTCAAAATGTTGTGGTATATAGAATTAAAGTGTAATTTTTTAGCATAAAATGGCTTAAGTATATCAAGTGAGGACAATGATTATGAGTCTTAAATGACATTCAACCCAAATTGGAAATTAAACCTAAGTTTCCTCAAGTTTAGTGCAAATGGTGAACCCACTTAACACATCAACCCTATGAACTTGTAAAGGTGTAATTCTGAATTTAGATCACAAGTGAAGGACTTAAAACAATTTGGTCAAGGTATATACTTAATTGGGAAGCATAATTATGCCAAAGTGGATGATATGACTCTCAAGCTTTTGATTAACTTTGAACAAGGCAAATTGATGATCTCGTGTAGGCAACATAACGCCTCTTTATTCAAAGAAAAATGAGGACCATGTGTTTGGTTTGGGATTTTTTTTTACACCACTTTTTTAATCCAAAAAATACATTAAACTAGGACAAAAACCAACTAATTAACTATTCTTAGATCCTAAACTGACAAGGTTGCTTGGTACTATTGGAATCTGTCAATATACATCATTTGAGAGGATTTTAAGTGTTCATCTAAAAGTAAATGCATATTATATAGTAGGGTTTTTACACCCCCTTCTCTCAAATGATATTACTAAAATATACCTTGAGGTGTGCCATTATGTGGATCTAGGAATTTGACTCAAGAGAGGATAGTTAGTTTGGTTTTAGTTCCAAAATGAAAACAAGATGAAATAAACACACTAATAACATAACATCTCTAGACCTAGACACTAGGGAGAGCTTAGTCAATAAAATCAAATGACAAACACAAAAAAATAGTAAGGAATCAAATACAATAGTTCCTTCACCTTCCTTGGATGCTCTAAATTCCTTTTTAATAGTGGCTTGCTCGGTTTGTGCTCATGAAGTCTTTGGCAATTGAAGCTTGGCTACCTCCATCTCTCCTTGGCACCTTTGACTTGTGGCTTGGCTTGTCTTGGCATCAATTTGTCATGGTAACACTAATTTATTTAAGCTATTATAACAAATCCTTTATTATAACTTTGCACAAATTAAGCTTATAAATGATGTTGTGAGGCCTCCTATTTATAGATTTTTGGATTTGATTAGAATCAACCTCAACTATCCATCTCAAGATTGAGATGTGTGGTTGAGGATTAATTCAGTTTTTGGAATTAAGTTTTTAATTATCTTCATCATGTAATTAGAATAATGGGAAATTAAGAGGCATGGAGGGCATCATGGAAGGCATTGATGAGGCATGGGAGGCATGAATCTTGATATTTGTGGCATTTATGGCCTAGGGATGTCTTCCCTAGAAATGAGGTCAATTGATGATGAAAATATTTAATATTCATTTCCAAAAATAAGTATTCAACAAGTTTCCATGGAATTATTTATTATGCCTTTATTTGGGTTAATTAGCTCTTAAGCATGATTAAGCACATTGTGCACAAATTACTCAAATTGATAAGAATACATTGTTATTGGTCCTAAATTTGACTGGATTAGAATTGGAAGGTGCTATTAGATGCATTGGAACCATATTCCCATTTAGTATTTTTCTAAGAAAATAACAAAGGCACAAATCTTGTGCAAACGATTTGATAGGAAAGAGCAATTTAGAGCACGTGGGTGTAAAATTGGCATTTTGACTCGAAATAGACTGATCAAAGTTAGCTGGCCCGTAAATTGAATTTCCCCATTTAGGGATACCCTGGCCAAAATCAGCACTTGAATATGTCAATTTCACATCATTTTGCATTTTTTAGTGTTTTTAGGCCAAATTGTGCATTTTAGATAGAAACTAGCCAAAAAGCCTGATTGGAGGTTATCAATGGCCAGTTTTAGGTCTCTAAAATTAATACATAAAGGGGAGATAACCCTATAATTTAGAGGTTTAATCCACTTAGAGGTCACCCAAGACCTAGGACTAATCCCATTATATAGATCAAGTGAGAGGGTTTGAAACACCCTCTCAAGGGTACAAATCTGAGCTATAACACTTAGATTAGGAGAATTACATCAGGCTTGATCCCCTTTTGAGGTATTGGTATGTAGGCAACACTTAACACATGGGTGTTGAGATCTCATCAAATCTACCTTATTAATTCCAATCTTATTACACTTATATTCCTCAAAACCCTAGTAATCATGGAGGCTTAGGGTTTTAAATTGAGATCAGTTAAAAATGTAGAATAAAAATGATTCAGGAGTCAGTCATAAAACCATAGGCTTATCATAAAAAGGAAAACATATACCTAGAAACTCACTACCTTATCCACTCAAGGTCATTAGTGTGACACATGAGGACATTAGTGCAGTGTGCTATTAGAAAAGGGGCCACATTACTATCTAAACATGACTTTTGACACATGTTTGATGTTGATGAGGCCCTAAACTATTCTATACCAATTTCTAGCTTACCACTTGTCGTTCTTAGATCATTTTTTATAGATAAGTACATCTCTTCTAATTTATTGCTATTTATAGGTTAAGCAAACAAATAAATTATTGTACAAATCAGTGGCTATTGATATTGCTATATTTATTACCCGATTTACATACTCAACTCTTTTATCTACTTAGGGTTTTTACATTAATTTAAAAAATAGTTAATTCCATAATTTACATAATAATTTCCTATATTAGTTAAAAAATATTTTATTTGACTTAATCCAAAAATTTAATACCGTAAAAACCACCTTTAAATATTTAATGTCATATCTTATGCATAAGAAATAATCTCCTTCTCCTCTTCATTTCTATGAGGGTGATTACTACTTTCCCTCTAACTAGGTTGTGATATCACTCCTCTAATATATGAAACAACCTATACTACTATTACTAATTCCCATACACATCTTATGCATGCCTCCACTTCTTCTCTATAGGGTGTGTACTTACATGTTCAATCAAAAGCAACCAAGGTATGTATGTGTGAAATTCTAATGGATCAAATTATTAGTATGAACAAGATAATAATAAAATTTTATAATCAAAATTAGTTATTAAGTGCAAATATTATAGTGTTGGAATATCTAATTACTTTTACAAAGTCTATATAATATGTTAGTGTTCATTATGTATATGCATTTACACCTAAAAACATTGTGCCTAGCACTGTTTCATATCCAAATCATAAAGTAAAACACAATACATCTATTATAAATGATAAAAAAATATTACAAGGATACAATATGAGTTCAAGTGAGGTACTAATGTAAATGATTAAGAATAAGTTGGTCAAACTACCTCCTCTACATCCAATAAGGAGATATAGATATTATTTTGCATACCATAAAATGCATGGTCATCACACAAATTCATGTTTGGCATCAAAAAATCATATACAATAGATAATTGCTAATGGGGACCCTATAAAAGATAAATTAGTTAATTAATCCATATTGATATAGGAACACACTAAAAAATGGTCAAATTTAGAAACAATACAAAAGTGGTTACCAAATAATAACACATAACAATAAAAGGTTCACAAAGCAAAATCAGAGCAATAAACAATACACCAAAAACATCTAAAGAAAGTGAAGGATACAAATATAACTTTCCAAAATGAGGTCCCACTTTCAAATTTGTATGGCTTTGGTAAAAAATATCTACAATAGTTTTATTATCAAGGTCAAGGGTTGGGTAAATATGCCCAAGGCATCATTACTCCTATTCTAGCAGTTGATAATGTTTGTCAATAAGGTTTTGGATTTATGGAACATATTAAGGCAAATCATTCATAGACATAATTTATCAAGGTAAAATATCAAGATACAAATTCCATATTACAAAAGTAACAACCACATAAGTTACAAAATCAAATTCTAGGTAAGTAAGAGAGGGTTTTTAAGAGAGGGTTTCTAACCCAACAAAGTCCAAAGCAACCAATTCATACAAAATCAATAGTTTCAAATGAGGTTCCAAAGCAGGTGACTAGTAAAAGTTCAAATTTAACGTAACATTTGATTATTAATCCACTCATAGATGGAGAGCAATGTATGAATGTTGTAATCAATAATTTTACCAAAATCAATGTTTGTATCATGACACTCTTATAATATCTTGGATCTGAAAAGGAACAATTGGGTAAGAGCACTTTATCTAGATCATTTATTAGATCCATTGAGCTTCCCTTCATAGTTGGACCAAAGACATGTTTAGTGGTATTTCATGTATGTCCTATTTTGACACAATATTGTGCTAAATTAGGAAGATCATCGATAACAATAATGGGGGCAACATTGGATAGAGATTCCAACCAAATCACCTTTACACATGCGAGTGAAATGATCATAGTTTCCAAAGATGACAAGATTTATTGCAAGTAAGATCTTACACACTAAGATATACCTATAGTCAATAGAATTTCAACATACTCAGATTCAATTTAACCATAACATGTCCATCACGCTTCACAAGAGGTCACCATTCCTATTTTTGACACAAGCCACATTGACAGTGAGTCTCCCATGAGACTCATAGGTTAGTAGTATCTCTTCTCTTGTACAAATTTTCATTTACCCCTAATTTAATTATACATATATTAAGTTCTCATTCTTCTTACACCAAATTTCTTTTAGCTTGTTCCTTATTCATAGTTTAATTTTCATGTTGCTTGTACATAGCTTATATGCTTAGGAAATACAAAAATAATATAATATGTTCGAACATAAAAAAACATTCAAATATTGCTCAGAAAATAAAATTTTTATATTATATACATTTCCATGTTTACATTCCTTCTATTTTTTAGGTACTACATATGTTATCTATGTTAGTGTAATAATTTTTATATCATACATACATGCTTCACTCATTTCCTTTGAGTGTTTATAGGTTACTACAGGACTTTGGTACTCTACATAGATCCATATTTACTACTATCCACCCATTGATGGCACATACACATGTACACTGATTCATCATTTATATATTAGCCCATTAGGTGCATCATACACACAACTTTTGATTTTACAAGTTATATCTTTCTATACTCCACATCACATATTTAACATTAATTATAAATTGATATTTATCATCATATAATACACTAATTTTTTGTTGACTAATACTAATATAGACTCAAATTATGTACATATTTACTCTTATACAAAATTTCACCACATGTTATGCATACTTTCATTTCTAGCTTTACTAGTTTAGATTCAATTGTATCTATTTGCTTTTATATCTATTCTAGGGAAGTTGAACATTCCATTATTTTATGGATCTAAGCCAATTATTTTCATTGTATGTATGCTTTTGACATGTGACCATGTAATTGTGTGTGATTATTGATTATGTATGTGGACATTTAAACATGTCCTTATATGTACTTAATTTCTCAAATTTAGTGACATGTGTCCATGTCCCTTGTATTTTGGCCCCTTATCCTACTCTATGAACCTCATGAATTTGTATTTATGCTTTTTTATTTACATCATGGCCATGACACTTGTCTATTGCTTATTACATTCACATCCAGCTTGTGATGAAATGAGGGACCTCATGCATCTCCCCTTCCTCCTTGGGTGTCTCGATGTACATCATGGCACATCCCTATATGTATTTCAATCATATTATATTAATATTTCATTTTAATATTTCATGTTTACATTATTATTATAGTCATACAAAAATGTCACTTGAGTGCAATGAGTGTCACTTGAGACCATCCATACCTAGTTTAACCCTAGACCTATCTGATGGCCTCTTTCAATCCTTATCTAGATTTTTTACACACATTACACATCTCTAGAAATCCCAAAATCAGTCCTAGGCATTCCCATAGGGATTCATGTCCCTAGTGCCTCTAGATATACCACCTAGACACTAGCATGATTCTTTGGACACTAGCACACCATGTTAGTGACCAAGGTATAATAATAGTGTCTTGTACCTAATTTCAACCCTAACAAATATATTTTCAATTAATAATACACCTAAGGTCATCCTAGACCTATTTCACACTCCAAAAAATCACTAGATTAGTATAAATATATGAATTTTAACCCTTTATCCACTATATGGAAATTATATGTAAATACAAACAAACAATCTCAAAACAAGTTATGTAAAATCAAGGTCATTGATCTCTATTCTAACCTACTTATGTATAAAGGCATCTATAGCCATTTTAAGATTAGATTGCATATATTTCTAGTCTCAAGCCTCATCTGAAGCACTCAATTTAACACTCATACTAGCTTTTACTTGTACTTGCACCAACACTTATATTGAGGGAACTACATTTGGTTTGATCCCCTCTCAAGGTATTAGTATGTAGGCAACTCTCAACATAGTAGGTTGTTGAGGACGTCCATCATACCTAGATAATATTAAAATTTTACCAATGTTTCTTCTCAATAGCCTAACAACATATATATCTAGGGTTTACATACACAATTTTAAAATAGGTCATAGATAGTGAAGCAGGTTTCATTTATACATGAACAGGCGTATCAAACTCAAACACAGTTGTTGCTAGAAGTTAACATCAATCTTTACACAAGGACACTATCATTGAACATGAGGAAACTAGTGTAGTATGATATTATCTAGGGTATCATGCTACTATCCATGAATATTTGGACACCTAGGTTCTATTCACGACATCTTGATCAATCTCTGTGCTAGTTTTTAGCTTTTAAATCATCCATCTCAGTCAATTTCTAGCTAAGTACTATGTCATTCATTATTATTATCATATTAGATCAATTATTACATAAATTAGTGGCTATATTTTTTTAATATATTTCCCCTTATTTATTGTATTCAAACCATTCAATAACCTAGGGTTTACATTCCATAATCCATTAAAAGTTAAATCATTTGGTGAACTCGACTTACTTTGAATAGTGAAAAAAACCTAAACCCTATATTATATTAGGTTTTTATCATTTTGTTTTATGTTTTTGGTGGATGTTTTAGGATTTTTAGACCTAATATACTCTACCCTAGAAACCCTATTCCAAGTTTTATTGCCAAATTTCATGGATAAAGAAGATTATTTTCCTCCTCATCTCCAAAAGGGTGATATCTACTTTCCATCTAACCAAGTCCATGATATCACTCCTACAAGAGGTGATGTAACCTATACTACTATTTCAAATATATACGATCAGACTATCCATCCTTAAAACCCTTCTCTTCCCATATCTCCCATTCAAGATGTTTGTTTGCAAGTTCAATCGAAAACAACTAAGGTTTGCACTTGTGATACTAAGGGATCAAATTATTAGTATGAGTAGGTTAATTTTAGAATTTAAAAATTAGAATAAAATATTACAATATTAAAAAATTATATTACAAAAATAACCTCTATGGCACATTAGTGTCAATCATGTATATGCATCTTCACCTAGTCAATTTGTGGCAAACAATGTTACACATAAAAATAAGAAATCAAAATAAAGTGCATCTAAAACTAGTGATTTTAAAAGTATTAAAAGATAAATAAATGTCCAAGAAATATTTTAAGTCAAATGATTAAAGCTGAGTTGATCAACCTACCTCCTCTACATTCATTGAGGATATCTAGATATTATTATGTATATCATATAATACATGGGCACCACATTGATTTATGTTTAGAATTGAAAAAAAAAATACAATAGGTAGTTGATATAGATGACTAAATGACATAAAATCCACATTTAATTGGATCTCAAGATATGATCAATTGAAATAGAATCAAGGGTCAATGACCTGACTTGATTACCTATAGCCAATAGCAGATAGGTGATTCAAGATGTTTCAATGAAAGTCATTAAAACATGAACAAAATTGACTCAACAAGCATATAAAAATACCCAAACTCAAGCCTAACCCAGGTTGGTGGAAGAAGCAAAGGAAAGAAGATCGATGTAGATTCAGCTAAAGACCTAGCTTTGAACAAGGTTCCACCTAAATGTAAAAATATAGGAAACCAATATCCTTAGATTGGTTTTCACCTATAGCTATCTTGGTCCAAGATGCAAGGAATAAGAATAACTATGTGATTTATGTGGAGATAATACCAAGTCAAGCCCTTGACAAACTACCATTTAAGATAGGCATGATGTGTCCCTCACAGGTACAAATATTTTATTTTCTTGATGAGATCTAGAAAAAGATCAATAGATCAGGACCTGGGGATTTGGAAAGTAGTTGGAGCATTTAATTCCAATTGGATCATGACTTTCCACTTTTGGAAAAATATATTTTTTTTCTTGTGCAACTTGTTTGAAATAGAATGATTTAGAGGCTATTTAGGAAAAATCATGAATATCTTATTCATAATGGCCTATTCTGATTGGACTAAAAGATTGGTGAAATGTCTCTTGGAGTTGATAGCTCATTATGATCATGAAAAACATGTTTTTCCTTTCCTATTTCCCCTCCTCTTATATGAACCCTTTCTTTTCATTTTGAAAGCATCTCTCAGGGGACTTCAGATTGGAAATTTTCTTTCTGAGAGACATGACATTCCTTGAGATACTATAAAGTATACTTAGCTTGATTAGGCTTGACCCTATCAAGTGTTTATAATAATTACCCTTTAATTCAATAGGACTTTCTTTGCCTATCTTTTTACTTGAATATTTGTTTGACTAGTTGTGCATTGTGGCATTGTGTGAAGGAGAATCTTCCTCATTCATGGGCCTTCTTTTCTAACTTTGTTTAGAGGGTTTTCATTGTTGTTTGTAGGTCTAGATTAGTGTTCTGCTCTAAACCTCTCCTATGAAATACATATGTAAAAGCTAGTATTTTAATTTTATTATCTAGTGTGAGTTTGAGCTTATGGGAGTTCCCTTTTAAGTTTGGTTCATCACCCTATTAATTTTCTTACGAGCCCATATTATCCTTCTAACCATTTTCCCATGAAGCATTAGAATTAGTTTTAGTTTTAGGTGAGCATCAAAGAGGAAGTTGAAATACTCCAAAGGTTCAACCCCAACATAGGTGATCCACAATCTAGGGTTATTCCCATTGTTCGACTAGGGTTTGAGTGAGGAAAACCGAATAATTTCCCTACTCAGCTTAGGGTGCAATTATGGATGATAAAAATACCTTAATTAATTTTGGATAGTTAATTGATATCATGATATTAATGTTTGAGACATTAGGTAGTTAATCAAGTTGGAAGAAGTCATGTTAATGTGAAATACTTAGCTTTAGGGACAAGTTCCCTAAAAGTCCCAAAATAGAGTCCTAGGCCCTTTTGAAGCTGCCATATGATGAACAAGCATGATGCCTAGATGGGTTTATATGCACCGAATTTGTATCCCTATCCTAAGGGAAGAGCCTTAGAAAAAGGAATGAATGGTTGACTAGAGGAGAGTAGTGTTTAAAGGCCTCAAAGCTACAAATTTGTTCACTAATGTTTGGTAGTGATGTCTACAGGTTTTGAGTTTCAAGAGACCTCTGCACAAAAAGATGGTAAGGTGAGAATATATCACCATGATAAATGATTATAAGAATATGAATAACACATTTATGGTCTCAAGGTTAACAAGGTTTGGAGCACTAGAGTTTTTGGCCTAATAGATGCACCTACAAGTGTACTTTTATTCAAAAAGTCCACCTACTCCTGACTGTAGGTATCTACAATCTCATCATACAAACCTAGACATGAAATTCTGATGTATAAGTACACATACAAGTTTAAAATGTTTTCAAATGATTCCAAAGGGATCCAAGGATATATGGTGTAGTTTACAATAAGTTTAAACATCACCTACAATATTCTTTTTACCTCAACACAGTCAACTATAGTTGACTGTAGATAATAGTGAGCTAGGAAATGGTGTTATTGATGTTGGCATAGCTTAAAATTGAGGTAAATAAATATAAATGAATTGAAAATTACCTTGGAAAGTCTAATAACGTCTTGGGGTGGTGATATAAGGTATAAACCATGAAATATCGCCTACAGGGACCTCTTTCAAGGCAAAAACATAGTCAACTTGCAGACTTGACTAGTCAAGATGAGAGTGAGCAATGAAAAGTTAGATAAAGGTTTATGAGCATGGTTAAAACATGGAAAATTAGGGTTACCATACTATGAATATTTCACAACACGTAAATATGGATTTAAGATGTTTCTAATACGACAACCTGTAATCTATAATCATAAATCCATACACAGTCATTATTTTAAGGGATTGCCTTATGTTTTACAACATCTAGAGGGTATAATGGTGTGATAAGAGATAATATTTTGCATATATCATATATAAAACTTGATATAAACCCTCATATATTCAATTTTTATGATAAAATAGGGGAAGTTCCCTCTGTTTTGTCTGAGACAAAGGGCACTCCCTAAGGATGCAAACTTGTAGGTTTTGAAGGATAATAATAAGAAGAGAAGCTTGGGATTGATTAAACCTTGAAATAAGGTGTGGTAAGTTGAATAAGAGATGATAAAATATTAAAATACATGAAAATAGGCTAGAAACATGTTAGGGTGTTATAAACCTATAAGGATGAAGATAGACATATTAGGTCTAGTTTAGGCCTAAAGCCCAATTTGATGGTCAATATCATTATTAGCATTAGAGAAGCATTAAAATACATTATAACATGTTTTTAGGGAGACATAAGGTGATTTTTAACCTTTGGTGTGCAGGTGAAGTCATAAGGAAGCCATTTATTGGCTTAGACCAACATTAGGCCTGCATAAAATAGAAGACAAAGCTCTAGAGGCACATTTGAGATGCTCACACCTACTTAAAGGTTGTGTATTGGATTATAAATATTTGGGGTATGTTTAAGGAGGAATTAAAAAAATATTTAGTGAAATTTTATGAAGGATTTAACGTCATATCTTCATGAATAATTATTAGAGGGAAAAATGGCCTAAAACCCTTTAAAACCCTTGATAGTGACCTGATTTAAAAAAGGAAGGAGAAGATGCATCAAAATGGACTATAATGGCTTGGGAGATGATTTAAAGTTGTAGAGGACTCTCTGGGGATCTTCCCCATCAAATTGAGTTCTACCTTACTTGTACGTATAAGGAGGAAAATGAATTTGTTTGACAATTTTTGATGTTTTTTAGGTACATAAGGGTTTTATGAGATAAAATACACTTTATGAGAGAGATTGGGACTTAAAATAATTCAAAATATTCAATTATTACCTCATTTATGTTCCTAAGTTCTTCTTCAAGTGCCTTCATCTCAACCAATCAAAACTAGCATAGTGAACAAGCTAGTGAGAGAGTTAAAACTTCAAGTGGGAGGCTTTTTAAGGACTACATGAGGAATATAAGGCCATTATAGATTATAATAGGTGTCATAAAATCCTTTTTATTGATTTTATTGAGAAAATAAAGGAAAATTTGATGCCAAGTGTCTAGGGTGAGTGAAAGAAGAGTTATTTAGAATGTAGATAGTGATAAGTCATGTGCAGAAGACTATTAATGATTAGGGACACCTATAATGAAGGTTGGATCATGTATACACACCCTCCATATTATTTCAATCATCACATTTTTCCATAGCTAGTTGTGTAACATTCAAAGGAGGCCAAATGATGAAAGTAATTTTATGCAAGTAAATGAGGAGTCCTACACCACATTTCATGAGTTTCATGAATTTGAGGGACATTTGTCCTATGAGAACTTGAATTTTATAACTCATACTTAATTATCATAAATTTTTAACTCCTTTTATCATCATGACACATGTCTTAGTGACTCTTGGACTTCATTGTCTTCTCCTCTCTCTCTCTCCAATTCTATAAGTAGAATCTATTTTGGATTTTGTAGACTAATACCACAACAAGTATGGTGAATCCCTACTAGTTTTGACATTGTAATTTTCTTTATAATAATAAATACAATCTATTTTTAGTTCATATTTCATCTTTTCCATGTGTGTGAAGAGATTTATAGTAAATGGTTAAGAGATATTCATCTATCCTTATTTTCTCTCAATCCTTCCATGTTTGATGCAAGTTGTTTCACTCTAGCAAGTCATATGAAGTGTTTTCAAGTGTATGGGTCTATATTTTAATTTTAAAATGAGTCTTAGTGTCTAAAATTAGAATTTGGTTCACTTACCTTGGATAGTATTCATGCATCTCACCTTTATATTGAAACATTAATGTTAGAGCATTCTTGGACTTTGAAACTAGTGTTGTAGGTCTTGTTTCTTAGTGATAGATGTATGATAGTATTGTTGAAATACTTTTGGTTTATCATCCCTTTAGTTTTTTTTCATTTCATGTAAACTTTTATCCCTTTTCCCACAATAAAAAAATTATTTAGGTGATAACCACTTCAAGTCATATTCAAGGAACTAACACTTAAACCTAGAGTTCTACTTTTACTATAGGTACACCCACATACCTATAAGTATTACCATGTTTAAAAATATGGGTAAGAATTTTATTTTGCATGAGAATAAGTTGAATTACATGAGAAATAAAATTCCAAATGTCAATAATTACAAATAATTATCGATGGTTTGCATCACTTTTAGCTGGTAGAGCACAAATTTTACTTGCCAATACATTAGAATATGTTTTTAATAATGTGGAAAATGTGACTTCAAAACTAGATGCAATGTTGCCTCAAAAAGAGGCTCTAAAACAATTTTATTATGATAAATTATCATATTAAGATGTGACAAAAAAATAATAACTAAAGAAGATTTGTGTGCCTTATTTATTAAACCTAGAACCAACATACCTCCACTAACAAATTTTAAATACATTAGTATTGATTAGTTTATTCATGCAGAGATTAAAAATAACTTTTGGGATAGGGGTGGATGGTGTTTGATGAGTCTCCATTCAACAATAATGAGGTTTCATTATATTTTTTGAGAAAATTATACTGTGAGTTTGTATTACAAGCAATTTCAAATTATTTCAACATGAAGGCATCTAAAAGTAGAAGAGGTGGGTCTTCATTTGATAGACCTGGTACTAGGCAGTACCAAAACCATCATAATTGACCTCTAAGAAATAGAAGAACAATATCACATGCCATTATTCTCAAAATTTTACATCATAGCATATAGATAGACATCCTTGAGGTGGTTACTAATTTGACATAAATTATGATTGATCATGGTATGCATACTTTGAATACTTCTACTCAGCTTATAGGTGGTGCTAGTGGTAGTGTTGGTGCTAGTGGAAGTGGTGGTGTTGGTGATAGTGGTATTGATGGAAATGGTAGTGGTGTTGGTATAAGTGCTAGTGTCCCTCCTATTGATGTTACAGTTCTTGTGTATCATTGCACATCATGTAAGAGGAATGTGTATGAGATCTCTTATTTAGGTACGATATACACAGAGTATATTTATGGAGTTTAGCATGCAAGAGGGTACACCATCTTTATATGTTTTGGTATTACTAGACACTAACTTGATATATAGTAGCATGCTAGACACTAGCTTGCCAGAGCATATGCCACATGTAGATGCTTCAACAACATATGACACTAACATTTTAGATACTATGCAAGATGTAATAGCTTCAACGACTCCTATCAAGATACATCAAGATCTTATTATAGAGGATTATTTACCATCTATTTTTGATACACATGCTTAATTTTAATTATAGTTTGTTTTTATTTGTAAAAAATATTAAATTTATTTTATAGTACATGTGTTTTTTTAATTAATTTATTTATTTGACTGAACTTGTTATTTTTTATTTGTATCTAGTTGATTGGTGATATTCTGGGTACCTCAGTAAGCTTTGAATCTATTATAGAGGCCATAATTGGCATAGGTGTACCTTACACATAAGTTTATACATTTTTAAATTAGCATATTTATTCATTTACATGTTTATTGTCCTTTAAACAAAATACTCTATTTTAATATACATTATAGTCATAAATTGTTATCATGTGCATTTGATTCACATATTATTTATTTATTGGTTTTATAGATGATGAGGGATGCTATGGGAACCCCTCTTGGATGAGAAAAAGGTTTATGTGATGTTGCTTCTATATCAGAGAATCTACTATCTCCACAACAGGTTATGATTTAGGGATGGAGACTGGTGAGAACACATAATTTAATTATTTTTATCTTTAAGCAATGATATTATATATCATATTTACTTAATTTTATGCAACTCTAGATCTAGCGATATATGTATGCTCCATAGGATTCCCCATCATACATGTATATATAATATCGTATCCTTAGACAACTATTTAGATGGAATACGGTGAGTGTAGAATTATTTTAAAAAAAATTACATTCTTAAAAAAATTATCAGATTTTAAATATATAATTTTTATGTATTAATTTTTATATTTCATATGTTGTGTAGATACAATAATTTTTATCAGTTGTCGATGAAATAATGGATGACTCACAAGCTGAGAGGAGAGTATCTCCTCATATTGATGCATCCAACACCGCTAACTCTATGTCTATGGAAATAAAGAACAATTTATTTGGAGTCAATAAGGAGTAGGAGAGCTAGTTGTTGTGCTAGGGATCTAGTTGTAGGCACAATCTATTTTGTATACTTATATGGCACACATTATATGCCTATATAATGGTGTATTTTATCTATGTACATAGTTATAGGCACAATCAATTTTATATGCTGATATGGCCCACATTGTATGCATATATGGCACATTTTGTCTACGTACATGTTATGGTCTATAATTTTATTAATATATGTTATATTATTTATGCTAAATATGACATAAAACTTTGTAGGTATCACATATATACTATCCAACAATATGATTCTTTAATTATGTGTATTTTCTATTTTTATCATTTAATGTTAACACATATTATTGGTTAATGATTGAATTATTAATTCATATGGGGATAAAAAAATTCACATTATTCTCTAAGTTAGGTGCTTTGAATCATTATGTATATTTTACATTTACATGTGATATTTTCTATTTACTTGTTTCATTTAAATTTATTATTTATTTTCCAACCCACTCATAAATCCCCATCTATACCTCTAGCATAGAATCAAAATGCTTTTCATAAAGGATACCAAACTAAGAATGCCAAACAAAACATAACTCCTATGCCTTACAGATTAGACAAAGGCAAGAATAATTATAGTAAAAAATGGTGCCATCAACAACTACCAAAGAGCTATGAACACTCTCACTATTGGGTGTAACAATCATTTATTTGAAAACCTACATCATATCATGCACATATAGATGATACTAAACCAAATAACACTTTTCTAATCACCAAATCCACTTCCATAGAGACCTCTAAGGAGTGTGAACGCCTCTTCCATACCATGTTATGGGTCAAGGTTCAACCTTTTCATGTCTTATCATTTCCAATCTAAACTAGAATAACATCATCACACTAGTTATATCCCAACAAATTGGCCTTCCCACTATTGTGCATTTCAAGCTATAATCCCTAGGGTGGATTCAATAAGGTACAAATATATAGGTTTTTTGGAAATGCACATTCTAGTATAAATTTGAGCCTATGGAGGGAACTATCACTTGAAAAATTGTGCCTCTTGAATTCTATAACACATTATTAGGGAGGCTATACTTGTATGACTGAGAATCTACATATCAAGTGAAACCAAAAATTTGGGAGGTACCCATAAAATATTGCTTATTCAACCTCTTATAGTCAACTCCACTAACTAAAGTTACGCTGGTCTCTTATTAAAAATATCATAAAAATAATCATGCACATGCATAGTTTCATGTTGCTCATGGTTTATCTTAAGACACCTATGTAGGAAAGAAAGTAAGATTTTATAGTGTGATCAATGAAATAAATGTCCCAATAATAAAAACTTGACAAGTTATTGAAGCCACATAATGGATTCTTCTTAGAGCTTGAATTTTTTCCAATTTTCAATGTAGTAAAACACCACATATATTTGGTCCATTTACAAAAAACCCTTTCTATAATGAATGATTTTGGGATAGTGATGAATTATGGTGTTAAATATAGGAGCTGCTTGATTAGGTCAAGATAAGACCTGTGTCTTCTCCTTGCAAGAGTCTAATATCCCTCACACCCAAGAAAAATGGTTCATATCATCTATCCATTGACTATCACACACTCAATAAAATCATGCTAAAGAATAAATTTCCACTGTTAAGGATTGAAAACCTCTTAAACCAAATATAAGGTGTAAAATACTTCATCAAAATCATAAATAATAAGGAAATTTAAGTGGAATTGGGATCAATTTCATGAACATGTAAATATTATAGATTGTACTTCATCATAAATGTTAGGAGGTCCAGTGATGCACTTGTGTATGTTTTCAAATAGTACTTGTCCATAAAATAAACAAAGACAATTATATGTGTCTATAAAATCACTATGGCCTACTTATACATGGGTTAATATTGACATTGATAGCCCTCTCTAGACTATCCACAAATTTAAAATCCTGTCAAGGCAAGAATATAAACACAAATGAAAAGACTTAAGCAACTTCGATAATCCTTGAATAATATATAAAACTTGAGGTTATATTATTATGGTCCTTAAAGACACATTCAATCTTTATCTCAATATGAAAAACTAACCCATCTATTGGTTTTGTCTATTTGAACTCAAAAGACTCAAAGCTCTATACAACCTAATTAAGCCTAAATGCCTCAAAAGGATCAAAACAAGAAATATTTCAAAACATGGGTATAGATAAATCTAAAATAATTTATCATAATATTTTTTAGGTGAATCAACTTTTGTAACACCTTATAAGGTCTGCTACAAAGAATTTTATCAAAAACCTTTCATAGACTTACTTGTCTTAATGTTGCTCTAACATGCCAAAACCCATTATGTATTGAATTAACACTTCAAGACACCTTAGAAATATGTATTTAGGTGTTTTGTGAATTATAAATGATTAGATAAATGGTTTGGATTTCCACTTTAAATATTTTACCCCAGAATTCATAAAATCATGTTTTATCTATTATGCCTAATTACCCTCTAGTAGGTCAAAACTCAAGATATAGTTTTATTATAACAAATGATCCTTTTATGAGGTCTTTAAAAATGAATTATAGGTGTTTCAAAATTATTTTGGATTTCATAGAGTCAATTTCAATGTTTATAAACCAATCTCTCTCTTTGATGTAAAAGAAACATATAAAATAGGGTATCTCTTACACATACTTGATTGGTCAAAGGAGCTCAATAAATGAATTGTCTATGCAAACATGTTTGAATGAGAATTTTGAAGATAAAATGACATTTGTCTAGTCTCGGTTGGGACCCAAAAGTGAAAGTTGTAGCTGATCAGAGGCATCCCTAAAGAGAATTCACTCATCCTTGAGTGTGCAAAATGAGTGAACTTTGGTCACATGTTGTACAAGAATCATGAGGGTTAAAGATAAACTGTCAACTCTTAAACATGCAGGGATAATTAATCTAATAAATTATAAGATTATTTTATTTAAATCATGATAGACAAGATGTGGTAATGAGGTTTTTCTTGTGGAAAAATCTCTCAGAATGAGGTAAAAGTTGGTCAATGGGGGTTGTAGAATCTGACTCATCAACCTAATTAACAAACTATCTACATGAACACATCTGAATGGATATTTTTAGGCTAGAACAAACTTTATATGGTCTCGATCAGCGTCCAAAAGTGAACACTGAAGTTGGTTAGAGACATCCATAAAGAGAATTCACTCATCCCTAAATGTGCAAAATGAGCAAACTTTAGTCATGCAATGCATGAGAACCATGAGGTTTAGAGATAAACTGTCAACTCATAAACATGGAGGGATGAGTCCTTAAAGAAATCTTAGGATAATTTTATCTATCTCATGATAGATGAGACACAGTAATGAGGTTTCTCTCATAGCCAAATCTCTTAGAACAAGGTAAAAGTTAGTCAGTGAGGGCCATATAATATGACTCATTAGCCCAATAAATGAATGGTCTATGTGGACAAAATTAGATTGGTGTTTTTAGGCTAAAAAAACCTTTAAATAGTCTTAGTTGACCCTGAGGAGCAAAATTTATAGTTGGTTGGAGGCATCTTTGAAGAGATTTCACTCATCCCTGAATGTGCAAAATGAATTAACTTCGGCCATATATTACACAAGAACCATGAGAGATAGAGACAAAACATCATATCTTACATGTGGAGGGATGAGTCCTATAATAAATACTAGGAGTATTTTATCTAAATCATGATGGATAAGATGTGGCAATAAGGTTTCTCTCATGGCCAAATCTCTTAAAATAGGGTAAAAGTTGGTCAACAAGGGCCATAAATTTTGTCTCATCAGACCAATAAATAAAATATTTACATAGACACATCTAGATGGGAATTTTTAGGGTATAAAAACATTTGTCCTATGTCAATCAAACTCTGAGAGTGAAATTTGTAGTTGGTTGGAGGAATTCTTGAAGAAAATTCACTCATCCTTAAATGTGCAAAATGAGTGAATTTTAGTTGCACATTTCATAAGAACAATGAGGGATAAAGATAAAACATCAGCTCATACACATGGAGGGATGAATCTTATAAGAAAACTTGGGAGTATTTTATCTAACTCATGATGGATGAAATTTGGCAACAAGGTTTCTATCACAATTAAATCTCTTAGAACGGGGTAAATTTTGATTAATAAGGGTCATAGATTTTGACTCATCAGCCTAATCGATGAACTGTCTATACAAACACATCTAGATGGATGTTTATAGGAGAGAATGACCTTTTTATAGTCTCGATCAACCCTTAGGAGAAAAATTTATAGTTGGTTGGAGGTATTTTTAAAGAGAATCCACTCATATTTGAATATGCAAAATGAGTGAACTTCAGTCGCATGTTGCACAAGAACTGTGATGGATAGAGATGAACCATTAGCTCTTAAACATGGAGGGATGTGTCATCTAAGAAATTTTAGGATTATTTTTTCTAACTCATGATGTATGAGATGTGGTAATGGGGTTTTTGTCATGGTCAGATATCTTAGAATAGGGTAAACGTTGGTCAGTGAGGGTCCTAGATTCTGACTCATCAACCCAATCGATGAATTGTATGTGTGGAATCATATAGATGGCTATTTTTAGGCTATAACCACCTTTATCCAGTCTCAATTGACTCTTGGGAGAAAAATGTTTAGTTAGTTAGAGGCATTCCTGAAGAGAATTCACTCATCCTTAAATGTGTAAAATGAGCAAACTTACGTCATGCATTGCACGAGAACCGTGAGGACTAGAGATGAATTTTTAGGTCTTACATGCGTATGGATGAGTCTTATAAGAAAGCTCAACAATATTTTATCTAACTAATGACAGATGAGATGCAGAAATGAGGTTTCTCTCATGGCTAAATCTCTCAAAATAGGGTAAAAGTTGGATAATGGGGGCCATAGATTCTAAATCCTTAGCCCAATCGATGAACCATATATGTAGACACATCAAAGTAAGTGTTTTTAGAATATAATGACCTTTTTATGGTCTTGGTTGACCCCCAAGAGTGAAAGTTGTAGTTGGTCAGAGGCATTCTTGAAGAGAATTCACTTGTCCTTGAATGTGTAAAATGAGCAAACTTCAGTTGTGCATTGCATGAGAACCATGAGGGATAGAGACAAACTGTTAGCTCCTTCACATGGAATGAAGAGTACTCTAAGAAATCTCAATAGGATTTTGTCTAACTCATGATGGATGGTATGTGGAAATGAGGTTTATCTCATGGCCAAATCTCTCAGAATGAGGTAAAATTTGGTTAATGAAAGTCGTAGATGCTAACTCATCAACCTAATTAATGAACCATCTACATAGACACATCCAGTTGGGAGATTTTAGGATAGAACCACCTTTGTCTAGTCTCAATAGAACCTTAGAAGCAAAATTTATAGTTAGTCAGAGGTATTCCATAAGAGAATTCATTCATCCCTGAATGTGCAAAATGAGTGAACTTCCATCATGCATTGCACAAGAACCATGAGGGTTAGAGATGAACCATCAGCTCCCACACATGGAAGGATGAGTAATATAAGAAATCCTAGAAGGATTTTATATAAATCATGATGGATGAGATGTGGCAATGAGCTTTCTCTTGTGGCTAAATATCTCAAAATAGGGTAAAAGTTAGCTAGTAGAGGTTGTAAATTTTGACTCATCAGCCCAATCGATGAACCATCTATATGGACATATTTGGATGGAAATTTATAGCTAGAACCAACTTTTTATTATCTTGGTTGAACCCTAGGAGTGAAATTTATAGTTGGTCAGAGGCATTCTTGAAGAGAATTTACTCATCTCTAAATGTGCAAAATGAGCAAACTTTTGTCATGCATTGCATGAGAACTGTGAGGGATAGACATGAACTGTTAGGTCCTACACATGTAAGGATGAGTCCTATAATAAATCCTAAGATAATTTTATCTATATAATAATAGAAGAGACATGGTAAAAAAAAATTTCTCACCATCAAATCTCTTAGAATGGAATAAAACTTGGTCGATGGGGGGTATAGATTCTGACTCGTCAGCCCAATCGATGAACCATCTATGCAAACACATTGAAATAGTCATTTTTAATATATAATATATTTTTATAGGTCTTAGAAGACCCCTAGGAGTGAAATTTATAGTTGATTAGAAGTATATTTTAAGAGAATTCACTCATCCATGAATGTGTAAAATGAGTAAACTTCTATCGCATGTTGCACGAGAACCGTAAGGGATAGAGATGAACCATCAGTTCTTAAACATGTAAGGTTGAGTCCTATAATAAATATAAAGATTATTTTATCTAACTCATGAAACATGATATTTATCAATGAGGTTTTTCTCAAAGCCAAATCTCTCAGAATGGGGGAAAAGTTGGTTAGAGAGGGCCATAGATTCTGACTTATCAGCCCAATCGATGAACCATCTATGTAGACACATTAGGATAGGAATTTTTAGGATATAATAACATTTTTGAGGTCTTGGTAGACCCCTGAGAGAAAAATTCATAGTTGATCAAAGACATCCCTTAAGAGAATTCACTTGTCCCCGAATGTGTAAAATGAGAGAACTTCTATTGCGCATTACACAAGAACCGTGAGGGAGAAAGATGAGCCATCAGGTTTTACATGTACATGGATGAGTAATTTAATAAATATTAGGATAAATTTATATAATTCATGACATATGAGATGTGATAATTTATTTTATATTGTAGCTAAATCTCTTAGAATGCGGTAAATGTTGGTTAACAAGGGCCGTAGATTCTAACTCATTAGCCCAATCGATGAACCATATATGCAAACATACTAGGATATGAATTTTTAGGATATAATTAAAATTTAAAGGTCTTGGTATACCTTTGGGAGTGAAAGTTTTAGTTTATTGGAGGCATCCCTTAAGATAATTTACTCATCCCTGAATGTGAAAAATGAGCAAACTTTCATCATGAGTTGCATGAGAACAATGAGGGCTAGATATGAACTGTGAGGTCTTACACATGCATGGATGAGTCCTATAAGAAATATAAAGATGATTTTATCTACTCATGATAGATGAGATGAGAAAATGAGGTTTATCTCACATCTAAACTCTCAAAACATGCCAAAAATTGGTCAGTGAGGGTCATAGATTCTAACTCATCAGCCTAATCAATGAATCATCTATGCGAACCTGTCAGAAAGGAATTTTTAGGATAGAATAATATTTTTTAGGTTTGGGTATAACCTTAGGAGTAAGATTTATAGTTGATCAAAGGTATCCCTTAAGATAATTCACTCATCCTCGAATGTGCAAAATGAGCTAACTTTTATCATGCATTGCATAAGAACTGTAGGGACTAGAGATGAACCATCAAGTCCTCCACATGTAGGGATGAGTTATATAATAAATAATAAGAGGATTTGAAAATGATGTTTCTCTCACATCCTAATCTCTTATAACATGCCAAAACTTGGTCAGTGAGGGCCATAGAATTTGGATCGTCAGCCTAATAGATGAATTGTCTATGTAGACACATTGGGAGATGTATTTTTAGGTTAGAATAATATTTGTCAGGTCTTAGTAGATCTATGAGAGAATTTTTTTTAGTTGATCAGAGGCATCTCTTAATAGAATTCACTTGTCCTTGAATGTGCAAAATGAGTGAACTTCCATTGCACATTGCATGAGAACCATGGGGGATAGAGATGAACTGCTAGGTCCTACACATACAAGGATGAGTCCTCTAAGACAACATAGATAAGATTTTTTTTTTGTTTTTTTGAAAGGATAAATATAGAAAATGTGAATTTTTTTTTATTAAGGTAGATGAAATTAATATAAATTATTTGGGATTCTCTTCATTTTAGGAAGATAATATTCTCTACTCATGACACCAACCATGTGATGGTAGAAGCTCGTATGGTGCCACTAACCTACATTTAAATTATTATTAAAAAAATTAAATAGAAATAAACACATAATCATAAAATAGTTGAAAATTAAAATACATTAAATTAGATAACTTTATTATATTAATTTGAAATACTAGATAAACTTACTAATTCAATCTAACGTAACTTTAAGATTAGCTCTATTTGCAAGTGTTTCAAGAATCATTTCATAGTCAGATTCATGCACTTTCCACAAAGTTATAATGTGAGTCTTTCAATGATATTTGATCATTTGAATATTTTTAGCAATAATAAGGTTCAAATAATGAGGCACCATCTTGTCTGTTTCAAAGTCCTCAAATAATAATTTTTTTATTTTTTTATAATAGTACCTATGAAGCCAGGTTCTAGTAACCACTATGGATCCAATGGGATAAATTATCTCTTCTCCATCCATAACATTTTTGGTTAATTATTTTTGCTTCTACACAATGACACAAGTAATAGTATGTTCCCTCATCATTATTCTTAGGTGTAATTATTACTAAAATATGCCCTGCATTTAAACTATAATCAAATTGTAAGTAAATCTAAAAAAATAAAAATATCACTAATATCTAAGGTTGTCTATTTAATTAAATAATAAATTATACCTGGTTGCATAAGATTTGAGATATGATCAAAGTCAAATGTTGATTCTATTTCATAATCTATTAAATGTTGGAGTGAATGGCTACTCTCTACAGGTGATATGGGTCTAAAATACCATTTATCAACCCATTATTTTGGCTCACATTAATTCCAATTAAATTCCATACATGAAGAAAAAAAACATGCCATATCCCTAGTATAAATATTCTATGAACTTGAATTTGAGCTTTGAATGGAGTGGAAAACACTTGATCTAGGTACTATAATGCAATATTCATACATTGCCTTATGTTGTTCCTCTATTAACCAAAAGAATCTTCATACATTAAAATGTTTATCTGATCTATGAAAAATATTTTCATTACACCAAGTCATAATACTTGTTGTATCAATCAAATTAACACCATCCTTGTGCTTTTCCTTCTCTCTTTTAACGACTCTTTTTACACATGCACCATCATCAACATGTTCCCCTTTTCCATGCCCAACTTCAAAGAATCTCCAATAATGTTGAACATCATTCTTATTATGCATTATATTTAACTAGTAAAATATTCAAGAATTCTTAAACTTCCTTACACAATTATCTGACCAAATGTAGTGTGTATCAAACATGATTTCTATTTCATTCATATTCATATAAAATATCTCAAAATAACTCTAGACAAACTCTAGAGAATGTGATCTATCATTTCTCATATACAAATGGTACTCCCTCATAATATTTATGTTTTCATATGTGCTATTAGGTTCATGTCTGAATGTAATATGAAAAAAATTCCAATTAAATTGAATTATAATATTGAGATTGAACCTCATTATATGGTTGTAGTGTGTAGTTCTTAGAAAAATCCACAACCAAAATAATGGTGCCAACTGGGATGTTATCATTGCATGCTTTGAATTGATTATATAACCATTTTGATTTGTGTGTGTGTCTTGCATATTGGTAGATAACATTTTTTTTGAATTCAAACATGAAATCACGTACATAAAATTTGGTCGTAACCAATTCACATCTTGATGACTCTTTTACATCTTTTAACACATACTTAAAAAATTTGTACTTCTTCTAATCAACTAATTGTTTTATAAATTCATGTGAAATATTTTCA
Source organism: Torreya grandis (assembly GCA_037957365.1). Classification (NCBI taxonomy): domain Eukaryota; kingdom Viridiplantae; phylum Streptophyta; class Pinopsida; order Cupressales; family Taxaceae; genus Torreya; species Torreya grandis. Next base: position 383,128 of record JARHVA010006874.1, read on the forward strand.
TGTAAACAACTCATCAAATTTGACAAACTACCACAACTATTACATGTTCAATCTAAACATTGTTTGGCAACAAAAAACTATCCCTCAAATTTTTGATAGAAAATACCTTGGATTAATTATCTTGATGTTTTAGGTCAGGAAGACACCATACATTCTTGAAAAATCTCCTCAATTTATAAAGTACAATGTATATGACAAAACACATCAAAATACATAGAAAATTCAACATGTACCCTACAATAACATGTGGTGCATGATTGGTTAATTTTAACATAGAAAGGCTTGCACAACTCAAATGACCTTTGGATAATTATTAATTGGCCACTAAATTTTTCAATAATTTTTTTATAAATTTTTTTTACGTCATGTCTAAAAATTCTTTGCAAGTGGCTCATGATTTTTTGAGCCTTTTCTTCTTTTAACAATATATTTTGCATTAGATAAGACCCTTGTGTTTTTGTACTAAAAGTTTTGAATCAATAATTTTTTTCCTTCAACCAATACCTTATATTTTTATGGGATTCTACCACTAAAATCCCAACAATCCATGAGTGAAGGGTCATCAAGCTTTGTTCTTCTTTTTATGGCATTTATTAGAGATTTTATATTTAAATTCAAAGATTTACTTGTTTCACTAAACATTTGAGCTCTAGATGTTGACTTACTCACTATAGACTCCATTATCACTCATCTTGACACATTACTATCTTTATTTTGAATTTTATTGCTTAATGTCTTAAATGCATTAAATAAATTCTTTACTATTGTACTATTTTTTCCCTCCATGTTTAATGTTTTAAACCCCAAATTATGCATCATAGGGTGCATTTTTTACATTTTCATTAATTAAAATAAAAGTCAACATCATTATGTATGGTTTTTATTCTTAAAGTCATAGTTTCATACACGTTGAGTATGATGCTGAACTATTATTTTTGAGATTTTACCTATTTCAACCAAATACTTAGGTGTTCATCTTGTTATCCTTAGAGGTGTGGGTACAAGAGCTATATTTTATATTAAATTGGGTGGTGTTAACACTTCAACCATAGTATGGACATTAGAGCATTGACTATCTAAATTAGGGGTTATAGGAAAATTAAATTTCTCTTCGTTAGGAGATACATGATTTAGGGTCATTATTTGATGTTGATTATCATCATAATAAAAAAAAATTCATTATGAATGGATGTTTTATTATATTGTGTCTGTCCATATGTTTCATCATTCATTAAAAATCATTACTTACATGTTCTACATTTTGAATTTCATCTTGCAACAAAGATTAAATCGGTTCTCTTATCTCATTTGAAGACATATGTAAAATAAATTATATAGAATTGGGCATGTTATTTTCATTAGAAGTATTACCTGGTGTAGAAGAGGAACCTTCACCTTGCCTACAAGCTCTTATGGATTCCCTCTTATTTTCTTGTCTTTTTATTTATTTTTCTCTTTTCTCTTTAATTTCCTCATTTTTAGCTCTTTGATTGGTATTTTATGATGAATTCTCAATCCCATTATTTATCTTTTCCAAAATAAGACAATTGTAGATTTAAAATTGAATTTTTAGTTATTCAAACAAAATAAATGAATAATTCATCGAATTCACATAGTTGCAACAGAAAAACTAGTTTGTACTTTTGAAAGAAAAAAAAAATTGACTCATTTTTGTGGCAAATGCAAAAAGAATTCATGAATCACAAAGGGTTGCATGCTTTCAAAAGCACACATGCACTTTGGGATCTATGAACCAATGATAAAATGCATTAATTGGCCTATTAGTGGTTGTGAAAAGGAAGTACGCCCTATGCAAAGGGAGAATGCCCTTTTCATACTTACAATTTTTTCCCCCACTTTTCCTCCAATTTTCCCTCTATTTTAGGTGTATGGGGTCCTAAACCTGGCCAAACTCTATCATGGACTAGCCAAGGAAATTTATAAGAAATTAGGATTTTTTTCATTTTTAACGACACTTTTGATCAATCATATTTTATTATTTAAAAAAAAATTATATGAGTATATATATCAAATAGCGATGTTTTCATATATATATATATATATATATATATATATATATATATATATATATATATATATATATATATATAATTTAATTTCTATGTAACATACCTCCTTATATTCTATATACATATCATCACAAATTCCCTTATAAATTTTTGAATATTAATTGAATGCTTATAAAAATTATATCTCAACAATCTACACATTGTCAACTATGCTTTAAAAAAATTACTTTTCATGAAGTTAAGGTCAAAACGTTGTGTTCATACACTTGTAATTTCAATTTTATAGCTATCTTGACTTGTAAAATTATTTAAAAATCATATATATAATAAAAAAATTAATAAAAAATATTATCAACAATTTTTGACATTTTGTCATGTCCCCTTTTTAGTGGACATCGACAGACTTGATGATTGGCCTATTATGCGACCCTCGTAGGCTGAGAGGATGGATAGAGGGTCATGATGGAGCTTGGATTGGCTTCGACTAGTATAATTCCTACAGTTGGCTTTCATTCGGGCTCTTTCGGGCACATTTTGCCTGAGCTCCCATTATTTAGGGACTTCTGACATGTAGCAGAGCACCCTTATTTTGGTATGGTCATGTGCAGAATCATTCCTTGATTCACCAGCTTCAGACGGTTCGATAATCTGACATGTATTGAGGGAGATATTAATATTTGATTGATTTATTTAAATATTAATTATTTGGTCTAATTTTAATTAGAAACCCTAATTCTAATTTAAGAAAACCCTAATTAAGGCAAGCATATCTTTTGGAGGGTATAAGGGTTTCTCATGGGAGAGAATTGGAGAATTATCCATTTGAATATTGATATTGATTGTTGCTAAAAATTCTTCTGTGAAGACTGAGCCAAGGGTTCCAGGATTCCATTTGCATTGGAGAATGTCCACTCTTCAATGTGTGTGATTTAGAGGCTATGAAATATCAGCTGATCTATTGCCGATTCGAGGGATAGCTTCATACAGAAGTTATCACAGTATTTTAGGTATTTTGAGAGATAACTTCACACAGAAGTTATCACAGTATTCTAGGTATTTACTTCATAAGTTTTATTCAATAAATTATACAGATAGAGATCTTCTGTATTAGAGCCATATATCTTGAAATTAGGGGTCCAACAAATAGGGTGTGCTTTATTGGTGGCCGTACGAAGTCCGTATAGATCAGTACAGATTCGCACAGAGACTGACATTGACAGGCAGAGATCCACAGCGACTGACATCGGCCGACCTATTACCGACGTCAGTAGGTTAACAACCCCAGTCGACCGATGATGACAATATAAATGATGTCGGTGACTGTGTTTTTGACACAGTAGGCTGAGACGTACCAGATTTAGGATTTATTTCCAGTTTGCAGAATACTCAGGTTATTAAGACCGTATTTGAATATTCTTTTATATGCATGACATTGGACATCTATTGTAATCATCTGAGTGAATAAATAAGAGATTATACTATGATTTATTTATCTATTTGAATATATTTTGCAAAAATCACAATTTTTTCTTATATCATACGAAAAATTAGAATATTCAGAAAAGCAATTCAAGGCTTTTGTTTTTCTATATTCCTTATTGGTAGGGGATACTACAGTGGTATCAGAGCTTTTGTTTTTCTATATTCCCTATTGGACAGGGGATATTACAGTGGTATCAGAGCTTTTGTTTTTCTATATTCCCTATTGGACAGGGGATATTACACATTTTACCTATCTATATATGATAATTCATACAAAAATTTAATCGTTTACTTAAAAAAAGTGTGTTCATACACATGCACTCTCCTTATCATTTTACAAAAAATGACTAACCTATTATCATAAATGCAACTATTTCACACACTTTTGTTATATAGGTATTGGAAAAAATTTTATATTTTAAAAATTACATTCAAAATGCAACAATTCATGTTTTTATGTCATTATCAAATTCCTTGTTGAAGTGTCTCTAACATTCTCTCCAAGTTCACCTATTTTTTTTTTTAGAAAAAAAGTGTCACTTTATACCATTCCCCCCCCCCCCCCCTGCTTTTGTCCCCCATTATCCTACATCTACCCTTTTTTATTGAGAAAATACAAACTATGCAATCTTCTTTGGATGCCCTCAATGACAAAATTAATTCTTTTGTAGATGACACTAGATATCATAATGGTGAAAATAGTACTCTTAAATACCAAATTGTATGTCAAAAGGACACTTTAAATTCTTTACAAGTCTCTTTTATTGAGCAAATACAAACTATGCAATCTTACTTGGACGCTTTCAATGACAAAGTTACTTCTTTTGCACATAATACTAGTTATGATAATGATAAAAAATATTTTGCTTCCCAAACAACTAAAACTTATTTGAACATTTATCCTACCAATCCTAGCTTAAAATCATGTAAAATATAGGTTATTTAGTTGATGCACTTGGTAAGTGTGAAGATTATATTTTTGAACCTACTTTGAAAAATCAAATACAAATTCTAAATGTTCTTGGATATAATACTTCAAATGCTTCTAATAAATTATTTGAATAATAATGTCCTCCATATATACATACTTATAATGCAATTTATTTTGATTATATTGCTTGTAATACTCATGTTTTGGTTAAAAACATTAAACCTTATATGCATTGTGAGAAACACAGGTATCATATTTATAAATGTTCAAAATTGCATGCATGAAAATCTTATGGTAAATCCACACATGATACTTTGCATTATTAGAGTATGACTAAATTAAATATTTTTTAGTATTTACTCAAATCTTTCTTGGGTAAAATCAATCACCATATCAACCCCTAAATTTTTCTCAAAGCTCATCTTACTTGTGCTTTTTCAATTATGGTTATTATTCATGTTGTGGTCATTTCCATTGGAAAATGGAAAATGAGTCATAATGCCATTGGAATTGGAATATATTGATGCATTGATTCCATTAGAATATCCATTACAGTGACCATTCCCGTTAGAATATAGTGGTTGTTCCAATTTACATTGATATAACATTTGTTTGTTTCTAAAATGTCATTCAATGGACAATTTTATTCCATACCAAATCTCATATCTATTAATAATGACCATAGTGGGATTTCATTTTGACAAGGAAGTATGCAAGATGAAATACATTGTCAAACACGGCATTGGATTCCATCCTAAAACATTATGTTATAGACACGATATGATCTAGTTGGATGTAAAAGGTAAATAACAATAATAAATACACAAAAACATCTAATTTAGCATTTTTTATTTGACTACTTCAGAATTACTCTAGATTATATTGATACTCTAAAATTAGAAGTTTTAAAAAATAACATCATACAAGGTTCCCTCAGTATCTATGTAAGAGCGGGGTCCCATTATATGGGATAACTAATTATTTTCAATGGGGGCTACTAAAAATTTATAGGAGTGTTTTCCCTTATCAGTAGTCCCATGCTTTTTCAAAATCTATGCAATATATAGGCTTATTATAAAATATTAGTTGATATTTATTTTAACGTGCAGACATTTTGTAAGCAATTTTAGAACTTTTCATGATATATAGGACTGCAATACCCAAAATTATAAAGGCAATAACCTGTAACATGGGACCGCTCTATAAGTGACCTTTTCATTACTTCTATGCATGCTAATTAGAAGTTGACTCCATTACATAAAAATTAAATTAAATAATAAAAATTTCACTTAATATATCAAGGCATTTGTTTCATAATAAGCATTCCAGATATTAATTTTTTAAAAAAACAATTATTTAATTTGACAAGATTTTGTAGAAACATGAGTGGAAATGCAAAGCATGGGAGGTAGTTGAGTTTTTCCAGTCTTGACAGGGATTAAAATCTTGAATCTAAAATTTCATGAGATAAATAAATAGATACTTTCTAAATAATTTATTCCTTTACATGATTCAACTCAACTTTACAAGAGATGGATAAACACCTAAATTCTTTAAAAGATTCTATGATTGCCATAATTTTCATTCCACCTTTGGCCAAAAATAAGATCATGAACCTCATTACACATATTTACATTAATATTTGTATGATATCATGTCTTTAGATATGTGATTTACAAAATTTTCACCAATTTCTTACCACAAATTTAAACAACACCAGACATGAAAATTTTCAGAGAGAAACTAATCACCACATTATGTAGTTAAAATTAATAAAATTTAAATAGACTTAAAAATATCAAAGTGAAATAACAATTAGCCTTGAAATATTCATATTGTATACAAATTTAAGAAAACTTTACAATGCTTCTACATAATAAAGTCAGGAATGAGGAAATTGACTCGGTTTACAAACAATTAATATTTAAATATGTATAATTTAAGAAATTTTAAGGCAAATTTACAAAAATTATAAGTATAAAATGTGTAAATAAAAAAATTCAAAATGTAGAAGAAATAAAGATACAATAAGGTCCATACTCTTATAAGAGTTTCGTTTCATGTCACATAGCCAAAGTTTTACTTAAACACATAAAATAACTGGTTATTTCCAACAAATCTACTTAAATTATCACTTAAATATTATATTTATATCCTCTAAATTAAAAATTAACAATAATAAATAATAGAAGTGTAGACACCTAAAACTGGCCACCAATGACATCCGACCAAGCTTCAAACCAATTTATATCAAAATGCACAATTTAAGCCAAAATCACTTAAACACGCTAAATGGTTTGAGTTTGTCATAAAGAAGTGCCAATTTAGGCAAATATATCCCTAAATGGGGCAATGATTTTTATGTGATAGCTAACTTTGATCAGATCATTTCAAGTCAAAATGATGATTTCCCACCTGGGTGCTTTTGATTGCTCTTTTCTACCAAATTTATTACACGAGACATGTGCCTTTGTTATTTTGTATTGATAATATTCTAAATGGAATAATTGTTTCAATGCATCTAACATTATCTTTTAGTTCCAATAAATTCAAATTTTGATCCAATATTTTGACTAGTTTGATTAATTTATGCACCAATTTCCAAGATTTGTACCAAAATTGATTAATCATGTTTAAAGATAATTAATTTAAATCAAGAGATTAAGTGGATTTTACATGGAGTTTATTGATTATTTAATTAATGAAAATTGACTTTAAATATTTGCATCACTTGGTGACATCATCTATGGAGTGGGATCCACAAGATATAAGTGCCACAAATATTTGGTTAAGCCTTCCCTTGCCTCTTTAATGTTTCTCTATCCCAAATATTTATGAGGGTATTTATTGATTTTAGCCTCCAATTTTGAATGGATTCTTGACCACACATCTTCATCTTGAACAGGATGGTCCAGGTTCATTCTGATCAAATGGAAAAATCTATAAATAGAAGGCCTCACACTCATAACTTTAAACTATCTTAGTGTAAACTTATAATGCCCAAAATATTTCAAAAGTCATTTGATATAGTTTTATTATGCAAATGTTATTGATTCAAGATTCATAACCCAAAGCCACAAAGCCAATGATGCCAAGAGGAGGCGGAGATAGCCAAATCTCCATTGATGAAGACCTTTAAAACATAAACCATGTAAGATAATAAAGAGGGCCTTTAGAACTTTAAAAGAAGGCGAGAAAGTTTTTTTTCTTTCCTTTTAGTTATGCTTTGTCAATGGGTTTTCCTCACTAAGAGCCACCTAATAGCTATGCATAAGGTGTTAGTTCAATAGTGTGTTTTCTTTTGGATTTTGATTTCCTCTACTAACATGATGCCAATCTCCCATTATTAGATTCTTATGTTCATAAATGGCACGTTCGGTGGGACCTAAACCTACAAGTTTACTTCTAAGGCCTCTTAGCACATTTCATTTAAATTTATCATGTCAAAGTTTTATCTTGCTAACTAAATAAGGTGAAAAAAATATCAAAATTGCATTCATGGATTTCTATGTGAAAAGTAATAGCCTAGACTATAAAACATGTGTCTTAGACTCACTAAAGGCTACTACTATCCCTGACAATGCATGACCTAATACAAAAATATAAATAGACCATTTTACAGAGCTTCATTTGGGGTCAGACAAACTCCATTTTTGATGATTTTTTTAAAAAACCATGTTTTTAACCTAAATTTCTAGAATATGCTATCACTTTACCTTCAAGTTGTATAAAGTTTTCACAAAATATTGAAATAGGAGTTATAATCTTTTTAAAGTTTCAAATCATAGTTTCTTGGTTTCATTAAATTGTGTTTTATTTGTCTAATCCTTTCTTTGAAGGTTTTATTAAGATTCTTGCTAACCTTTTCCTAACCTAACATGTTTATCTTTTATGGTTTTGCTTTCAGGTTGATAGGTAGTTGACGACAGTCTTAGTCAATCGACATCAATTCTCATGAATAGTATTAGTTATTTCCTAAACTTATTTTTCTCACAACTAAAATTGATTAAACATAAAACATTATTATCTAATATTTATAGGTTAAAGGATTAGTTTGAAGACCAATTTTCATGTTTTTGATAAAGCAAACATTTCATTTTGGGTTTTGAAAAGAATTAGTCAATTTTCAAACATTTCAATTTGGGTCTAAAATGAACTTGCTAACTCTTACAAATTTTGAATTAAGTGCTTAAAATTAACTTGGTTGTGTTTTTTTCTTAGTTTGTGTTTATGCAAGTTATTTCAAAATTAGCTATGAACATTAATCAAAACATTTAAATTGGTGCCTAACAAAGAACCTAATCAAATCTAAACATCTTGAAAACTTGCTCACATCATCTTTAGGGTATCTAAAAAGAACTTAGTTGATTTTTTATAACTTAGATGATTTTTAAAAAAAAATCAAGTTTCTAATCAAAGCCAAGGGGCCAAATTTCACAAAACATTTTGTTTTAGTTCCTTTAAATGAACTTAACATCATATTAGTTTACATGCTTCTGAGCAGGTCCATTTTCATGCAAGTTGTTTGTTAATTTTATGTTTTAAAAAATAATTTGTACGTGTATGCTCTCGCCTTATCTCTAAAGGAAACTTTTCAGATCAAAAGTGCCATTCTCATTACAAATTATGCCTCAGCCAAGGCATGAAGGAATATCACCTAAGCTCTCCCCAAACTTGCATAGTATTGGGTGATCTAAAAGTGACCATAAAGTCTTTCTGCTTGTCTTTTATTTCCATGCATCTTGAATTGTGAGGGGGAATTCATTACCCCCCATGAGTTCTTTAGGGAAGATTTGACCTAGGGTTTCATCTCCTAACATTGTATTCAACCCCTCTCCATTTGGGGGGGGGGGCGTGTGGGGCATGGGGGGTATATAAATTGGGATCCCCACATTGGGATGGTGGTTTGAGTTGTTAAACCATTTCCATTATTATAGGCTAAGATTGGGATGTATGATCATTTTTAAAATTACACTACACTAAAAAAAGTGACGGATGTAGTGGTTGTGAAACAGACTAGATCTTTTCACTATAAGCCATTTTATGTGGACCCAAATGACGTGCTACTTCTCTTGAGTGTATACATGAAAGTGTTTACAAATGGGATCAATCTAGATGATTGAAAACTAATTAGTTTTAGTCAACCCCACTTTACCACACCTTGATAGGATCTAGGATGTTATGCTTAGTTACATTTGGTCACTTATCTTTTTCTTTCATGGTGTTTTGAGACTAAGACTTATATATTTATTTTTAACCACGTTAAAACAATTTTGTTTATATACCATTGCTTTGCCAAAGAGGCATTATGCTGGTCATTTTACACCACAATTATGCCTTGTAATTTTTTGTAAAAGTTGTTTGTATGTGTGTCACTTGATCGAAATAGGGACCATTATAATGCAAAAATCATTATAAAGTTTATGCCATTGAGTATTTGAAATAAAGCATTGATCACATCATTATATAATGCTAATGCCATTACATTGCTTAAATTGTTTCAAAACTTGTTACCTTGTATCAAGTATCATTATTGTAAACCATTCACGTATGCCATTTCAATATTTATTCTGAGCCATTCTGTCATCCAATCTTGTCTAGTTTGTTTAGTTGATCAAAGCCTAGTATTCAAAATTTATTTTTTAATTAACTTTTCCAAGTTCACATTCAAACATTTATTGATTTCTATTTAGGCCTTGCTTTATAGCGGATGATACATAGATCTTTATCTTTTAGTTTGTGTAACTTTGGTTAATTGATTACTCAAATTTTAAAACTATTGGATGTTTGTTTAAAGAACCTTGTTTTTATTACTTATTTATTCACATAGCCTATCCTCATCATTATTTGTGCCTTTATTTGGGAGAACATAGTCTTTCTCCAAGGTGCCTTTTGACTTTTGGCCTATTCCAATTGATCATGTTTATGTTTGATTTCATATGCTAGGTCTATGCCAAACTTGTTTTAAACTTATTACATTAAATCAGATCACATCTTATTTGTTTGTAATTCTATATTTTGACATTGTTTGGCAAAAAGTCCTAACACATCCTATTTGAGTCTAGATTTTGATACCACATTTGGAGAAAAGACCTAGTGACTCTTTTCCCTTTCTAGTTTAGACTTTGTTTCGAACACTTTGGTCTAGACTTTATCATGCTGATTTTTATTCAAATGCTTGACCCTTTATGTGAATGACATTTGACATTAAACTATTATATGCCAAGTTTTAGCATAAACCATTTTAAAAATACAACTCCATGTTTAAATCATTATTCGGAGATACAACTCCACCCATTTTTGACCAAGTCAAATCATGTTTGAACCCTTTGTCTTTTTAAACATAGGTTTTCATAGTTTGTAGAACTCCGAGCCTTTTTGTTTTGGATCTTTCTTCATTGATGTAGATATGTATAGCTACACTTATGGTGGATCCATGTATAATCAAGTATATGATGCAATGGTCGTAGAAAACATGAATAGAAACTCCTATGAGGATAAATTTTGTAGAGAGTTTTATTATTCTCCCTAAATACTCCATATGGGGAACACAGTTGAGAACCAACCTAAAATCCAACTCAAAAACCCAATTGGAATTCTATGGTTGGTGAGGATGAATTGGGTACAAACCTCTAAAATGATAGTGTTGTTGTGAGACAAAATTTTATCCACCCTACAATAATTAACCTAGGAAACAAAGTCAAGAATTGGTTTACATTCCAAATCGAGGCCCTTATTGAGATGATATGGTTTATGAGGAAGACTTAGATACTTTGGCTTGATCAATCCAGCACACTCCACAACACCCCAAACCTATTCTTCCAAGACCTAGTCATTTGCCTTGTGCAAGCAACTAGACTCTACAACACTGCCCTATTTCTATACTACGACCTCATCCTTTGGCGCCTACCCATTATCCAACCACTAGCCAAAACTCAACCAATCCAACCCAAACCCTAACCAATCTAATCGGTACATCAACTGAGCAATCACTCAATGACCAAGTTGTGTTCCAAAATAGTATTTTATAACTCATTGGAAATCAAGGCCAAGAATACCAACCAATCTAAGATGATTTTTTTGAAGCAAACATTTATGATAAGTCAATCTATGATGAATTACCTATTGATCATATACCAGTTGTCATGGACTCTCACTTTGAAAAGCTAGTCTTTGTTGAGTCACTTCTTGATTATTATAACCACCTCTAGGAAAATTATTACCTCAAACATATGCCTATTTTACTGACCCTCCCCTTAAAGAGCTAATTTCTAAGGAGTTGTCTCTTGAACTTTTTCCTACCATTGAAGAGTCTGACTTTGACAAACCAGTCTTTGTGAAGCCCATTATGCCATCATAGATTGTTACTTGTCCAATACCAAGCATTCAATAAGAAATCATTATAACAGACTCCATACTAGATAAAGAATTAATATTAGAGTTAGGTTCTATTTTTGAATTGATATTCAATTCAAAAATAGAATACATTCATGGTTCTTAAAACATTTGTTATGCATGCCTAGTAGATCAATACAAATACATTCATGATCCCTTTACATTTTTTTAGGATGATTAATTTAGCATCAACACAAGTTATCCTAGTATCTTCTATGAGGATTGTGATACCAATCCCCATTCCATTACCATTCCACAATACATTACCTCCAACCAATCATATCATTGACATTCCACCTCTCATAAGTGTCAATTGCAACTAACAGAATAATACCTTATTGAAATGAATCCATGGTGAGATAGTAGTTGAAGAGCAAGGAGGCCAAGACCACATTCATGTAGTAGAATAACACTCCCTTAGTGAAACCTTTTTAGAGGTGGTAGGGGACAATCAACGTTTAAACTCAACATCTTTTAACAAAACCTTTTAGAAGTGATAGAAGACAATCAAAGTCACAAGTCAATGTTCCTTAGTGAAACCTGCTTGAAGGTACAATGGGGAAATCAAGACAAATTCATTATTATAAACCTCATCAAATAGATAATAATTGAGCACAAAAGCTCTTCACTAGTTAATGAGGACAAAATCAAATATCAAATCAATATAGCTTCTAATATATAACCTAATCAGATGGTATCTACTCTTGGGCCTAAATAAAAACAATCTAATGTTCCTATCAAGAGAATATGTAGAATTCTTTGACCTTGCCACATCTAAAGTTATGCCAAATATAAAATCAATAACATTTTGTGTGCCTAAAAATCTAGATCTTCATTTATTTATCCACCATTACACATTCCATTATCCTCCATCATTATATTTTCCAATCAAACGTATCATCCAACATTTATCCCTATATACCATCTATGGCTACACTTTCCTTTATAAAGGCTACAAATATACCTTGTCTCGATGCTTGAATGAATTAAAATCAATGACCAATGAAGATCACAAACATCATTGGCATCCAAAATTGAAGCCAATTCTTGATAGATCAACTATTTAAATAAGGTGTGGGATAAAAAATAAAATGATTGAGTATTCTATTTGTATTATTTGTTGATCAAGATGAACATATTCACATCATTAATAATAATAGAATCATTTACCATACTCATGCCAAACATATCAAAAACCAACAACCATCCTCAACCAAACACATACCATTGCCATTGTTACATATCTTTTTACCATTGTCACATACCCAACCAATCACCATATTACTTGGGGGCAACCCTCTTACCATTTTATCCAATTTATCAAAACCCATCATTATCCTAAGCAAGACCATATTATCCTCTCATACCATTTCTATCTAGTCCAAGCCTATTTTTAGCAATCATACCCAATCCTATTTTGATCTTGGTTCCTTTGGTTCTTCCCATACCTTCTTGAGAGGGTATTCTGATTCAATTTCACCAATTTATCAAATTCTTATTTCAATGACAATCTATGAAATTAGTGTGATAGTTGATTTGGAAAGATATCTTTCATTTTTCATCCTATATCAAGTTTGTTTATGTGAGCCTAATTATATCCCCTATTGGGGAAAATCAATGTTCATGAATCTCCTTATTGGTAGGTATAACTAAATCATTCACACTGATCAATCTTATTCTTCTATTTCATCTTTTTCATCACTTTGTGCATTATCATGTGCGTGGCTATGTGTGGCTTATTTAGTCATTAGACCATGACATCTATGTTTATTCTTGCTCATTTTTATCTATATTTCAATTTATATCCTTGAGTTATGATTTCTAGTCTACCCTACCTGAGGCACAACCAAACATATAAATCATCATTATCCAATCCAGGTCATCTTAATACTTATAACCGCCTTTGGGAAAATAATTAATTTAACTTTTATTCCTGATTATAACCACCTTTGGGCAAATCAGTATCATTTTTAAATCAATGAAATAATTTATCTTTTGAATTACTCTCAACCATATTTTAATCCCACCTTTTGTCTTATGGTTTTTTAAGGGACAATGCATCCACATATGTGACAACCACTCCCTCAAGGGGACATCATCATAGGCTTTTCAAAAACCATTCAAAGTTATTTCTTCAATTATCATCTTCCTTTTAGCTTAGAGGCCATTTCTCATTCATTAAGAAGATGTTACAATGCTTATAGCTTGTAATGCCTTCTGAAATAGAGGCAAACTATAAACACCTAAAATTGGCCACTAATGACCTCCAACCAAGCTTCAGATCAATGTAATCAGAATGCATAATTTAGGCTAAAATGACTTAAATGCACTAAATGGTTTGAAATTTTTATAAACAAGTGAAAAAGTAGGCCAATGTATTCTGAAATGGGGTAATGCATTTTATGTGATAGCTAACTTTGATCAGATCATTTTAAGTCAAAATGATAGTTTTGCACCTAGGTGCTCTAGATTGCTCTTTTCTACCAAATTTCTTGTATGAGACATGTGACTTTGTTATTTTGTGTTGGAAACATCCTAAATAGGATAATGATTTCAACACAACTAATATCATCTTCTAGTTCCATTCTAGTCAAATTTTGATCCAATAATATGATATTTTGACTAGTTTGATTAATTTGTGCACTAATTTCCAAGATTTGTACCATAATTGATTAATAATTTTTAAAGATAATTAATTTGAATCAAGATATTAAATGGATTTTCTATGGAGGTTATTGATTATTTCATTAATGGAAATTGATTTTAAATATCTACATCACTTAGTGACATCATCTATGGGTTGGCATCCACAAGCCATAAGTGCCACAAATATTTGATTAATCCCTCCCATGCCTCTTTAATCCCCATCTATTCCAAATATTTATGAGGGAATTTATTGATTAAATCCTTCAAAATTGAATGTATTTTTGGCCACACACCTTCATCTTGAGATGGACAGTCTAGGTTCATTATGATCAAATGAGAAAAATCTATAAATAGAAGGCATACAACTCATAATTTTAAGCTATCTTGGTGTAAACTTATAATGCCCAAATGATTTCAAAAGCCATTTGATATAGTGTTATTATGCCAAAATTATTGAGTCAATCTTCACAAACCAAAGCCACAAAGTTAATGATGCTAAGAGGAGGTAGAGATAGCTAAAGCTCCATTGACAAAGACCTTTGAAAAATAAGCTGAGCAAGCCAATGAAGAGGGCCTTTGGAGCATTCAAACAAGGTGAGAAAGTTTGTTTTCTTTCCTTTTAGTTGTGCTTTATCAATGGTTTTTTTCTTAATAATCTCCCCTTAAGATCTAGGCATAAAGTGTTAGTTCATTAGTGTGTTTTGTTTTGGATTTTGATTTCCTCTACTAACATGATACTAATATCCACTTATCAAATTCCTATGTTCATAATAAAAACATAACACAAGTTTTTCCAGAACTAAAAAAATTAGAAATTAAATTTTTAGCTTACATCATTACAAAGATTTCATCAAATCAACATGCAAAAGCCATTTTTATAAGTATGCAATGCGTGATGGTGATATTAATATATTATGTATATATGCATGTCGTGCTATCAAGATTGGCCAACAATAAAGAGTTAGGCTATTAAACTATTTTTTGCAGTGTACTTGTTTCTCGAGACTATAATGAATGAAGAGACTTAGTAAGATTTTCTAAAATATGCTCACAATACTTATTTAATTTCATTGTTAATAAATCTAACATTATTCATGATGACCTTTTAAAAATACGTCCTCTCTCTGTCATGTGTTTAATTCCTAGTCTCAATCTTAGTGAAACGACCCTTAACATTAAAAAAGGTAAATCATCTTCCACCAAATATTATTATTTTATATTCTCCATTAAAACAATTTCTATTTTAATTTGTAAAGAGATTAATATTTTTATTTCATGGTAAATAATGAAATCTAAGTGGCCAATAATTCCATAAATAATTTAAAGATAAATAAAAATGGTTCTTAAAGATACCCTCCAAGATTAATAACAACATCACTAACAAAACATGGTAAAGACTTAGGATTAAGATTAAAAAATAAAGATCAAACCTTAAAATGATGTACCTATGGGGAAGAGGTATATAGGCCTTACAATTGATGGCACCTTCTACATGCATATGGAATGTATAGGACAATTGAAATAAATCCAACTATCCACGTGTAAACCATCTCGACCCAATATTGATGAAAAAGAGAAGGATCTAGAGAAGATGCGTAGCCTACCTAAATAAAGTCTAGAAATGAAAAAATATAATAGATAAAGTAATGATTAAAATGTGAAGACATATATTGATATTTAAGTTTAATATATATTGGGTGAATATTTTGTCATCAACTAACTGAAGGCAAAATGGTTATATCAGCCACAGTGTAGTGAGATAAATCTCTCCTCTCAGCAAGGGGAGGTTCCCTATAAACTATCACAAACTAATCTAAACTAAATATTAATTCAAGGGTAAGAACACATCATCCATTTCTATTTTTTCATAAATAATGTTTACAAAATAAAAGAACACTTTCTTGATATTTGACAGAAAAACCAAGAAACTCACGAGAGCACAATGTCTATCATTGTTTCTTTTGCTGATTTATAACTTAGAACATAGTAGAATGAGGTGCAACACAAATTCTTCAATGAAAACTACAATAGAATATTTAATCACAAAAGATAATATTAGTTCAAAGCCTTTCCAATATCCTTTGCTTTAAAACACTAAAACACAAACTAAAGATTATTGTTGTAGCACAAAGTCTCCATAATCAACTTTAGAACATGTCCCAAATTATTTCACTCACACTAATATTTAATAAAACATATAAGATCATATTAGGAAAATTACATAAGAATAATTTTCAATATAACAAAAGTTATTTCAACACAAAGTTTTAAATATCACTTGCTTTCTCATTCACTTGATAAAATTTGATTTACAATTTGAACTCAAAGTCTCAAAATGCTTTTCAATTTGGCAGAGTTTTATTTCAATAACTCAAAAGATATCCTTTTACAAAATAGGCCCTCTTTATTGATAGGGAGATGGCTTGAGAAAATTTAGGAAAAACCTAACTACTTTGACCTATTCAAAAATAAGAGTCCTTATTGACTTGGGACTTCCTATTTTTTACATGTAATTACATATGAAAAAGTACATGTAAAAATATCCAAAGCTATTTCAATAGTACATCTGAAAAATAGAAAATAAACTAAGGGAAAAAACTACTTCAATTTGTATCACCACCTTTTTTCATTTGAGCTTCATACATAGTGAAAATTGCTTGCATCCCGATACTGTCTACACTAACAGTGTTCTTGGAAATCATCTTGGCTCTGACTATGGTGTCTCTTACTATGGTGACTGATTTTGCATGACTAGTTAACTTGGTTTTTAAATTATCCACAATTAACTGATTGTCTATAATATTATCCATAGAGATTATTAAAAATGTCTTATCTTCAAATTATTTTTGGAACATATCTTCAAATTACCGAATCATTTCTTCTACAGAAAGGAATTGGTTATCTTGTGATGTAAGCTTGCAAGGTAGCTCCTCCAATTTATGTAAAATATTGACATCACTTTGCTCCTTAAGTTTTCTTTTAGATTCAAGGTCACTGATCAGATCTTTAAGCACATGACTACTATATGTCAATACCTCTTTAGTTTTGGTATAAGAGTCCCTATCAGTAATGACACCAACTGATATTATAGTACTTATCTTTAGTTTTCTCATGTACACACATTTATCAAGATATTTTTTCTATGCTTTTAATATCTTGAGAAATGGTATAAATAAGATCATCAAGTTTTGCTCTTATTTTCCTTATTTTATCTGTCTTCTCAGATAACTCTATGAGTAGGGAAATTCCTTGTGCACGCATCATGTCCAAGTATTCTTCAAGTACTTTTCCTTTGATATGATTCTTTTATGCTTTCTGAATGATGTGGTCTTCTATAGAAATGGCCTCAAGAGTTATTGCTTCCGAATTGAAAGTGATTCTCCTTACCACTACAGTCAACTATTCCACCATTGCTTTGTAGTGATCCTTCATTTCTTTCTCCCTATCAAATTTTTGAATCAGGATGTCCATCGCTGACTGCATATCACTCTTGGCACTTTCATGAGTTATCTTGCCTAATTCAACTCTAGAGATAGAGTAATCATTTATATCAAATTTTTTAATGATTGCATCCTATGGAGGTCTTGAAATTTCCATAAATTTGTGTCCCTTATTCCCAAGCATTTTTGAAAGAACCTTTGGCTTTTTTAGGGCCTTGGCTTTTTACTAGCACTAGCTTATTAAAATCAAAGTCATCTGGAGAGATGTCATATTTATTCTTTTTTGGTGTATAAGCTGATAACCATGGTGGAAGCACATAAGTACTCACATTAAGATCTATCTCCATTGTTGGTGTCACTTGAGTTGAACTTGCACAGGTAGTGGAAATAATAGGTGGAATGTCAATGAAAACTACACCTTTTACTAAGTGATAAAAAATAGAACTATCTCCAATATCAAAAGATGGGGAGGACAAAATAGGAATAGATTCTAAGGAATGGAGAACATATTCAAAAATTATTTGAGGGCTGTCAAAAATTATTTTGAAAGGAGAGGGATATTTAGAAGAGGGAACATTAATAGGAGAAATAGACGAAGGAGCTATAATAAGTGTGTCAGGCAAGGGAGAAGAGACTCCCATTTCTTATTGTACATTCTCTTGTGGATACAAGGTTTCCTCCTCTTGTTGATTTGTAGGCCTATATTCAATCTTCATCTCTTCTATCATTGGTTCTTTAATGCTCTATTTCTCAACTTTCATATCTTCTATTTCAGATTCTTTTTCCATGGCTTTTGACTTATTTGTCAAAAATATGATCTTAGGCTTATGTGGCTTGGAGGAAGAAGGAACATCATTTTTATTCTTTGTCCTATTCTCTACCTTTATTCTTGTATCCTTTTGAATCTCAGCTTTTGATCCTGTGAAGAATTCTTTTAAAGTAATTCCTTTTTTTGTTAGCCAATTATTGGTGTTTGCCAATATAGGTTCAAATATTTTCCATAAAGAGGTTAGCTCTTTTTGGGACCATTGGATTGGAGGGAGAGGGGAATTATCAATATGTTCAATATTGTATCTATCATTAATCAACTCTCTATCATCCAATAGATTCTTAGGAATATCAACAAGTCCTAAATATTCAATCTGATCAAGAGATAACCTGCAGTAGTCCATTTTTCAGACATCTTCGTCTATCCTCAAATCTACCCAAACATCTTCTACCATAGGTTCATGGAATTGGGATTTCCTCTTGATTATGTATTTCACACCCTTATAGTCAAATTCTAGTCTTCTCTTGAATTTCTTCATGGTTACCAGTTGCATCTCAATTTCCATGACTTTAGCCCTCACAGCAGTTAATACTGAATACCTACCAATTTTAACTAGGAATTTGAAACCAGGCTTCTTGAGATCCATCTATTTATTATTAATGATGATCATTTGTCTACATAGCTTAATTAAAACCAATTTGTCTGAGGTAAATATCAGAAGCATATAAGGATGGCCTTAGAAAAAGCTAACCCTTAGGTATGAGAAAGAAGGAAATTGTAAGAACATGCATCCAAAATTATTTACTACTGTCTAAACCTCATCTGACACTCTTCTTTATTATAGTTGAGGATCAAAAAGACATAAGAATACTGTAAATAAAGCATCATTTACCCTCTTGAAATGATGAATATAACCCTTCAATGTTAATTGAGAGTAGTATTGATACACTAGGATTACTCTCCTATCTCCTTCTAATGTTAGACCTAGAAAGATTCTCATTGAAGCTGTAATATACACCAGATAAGAAGTCATGCAGAACTTGAAGGTAGTGGATAGCTTCATCAAATGCTCATGAAAATAATTACTATTTATTCTCCCTAGAAGGTTTGTTTGCCTTGGAGTATTACCTTGATGAAGGGATAAATCAATTCATGAACCTATGAGGAAGAGGGAAAACCTCTTAACCTATTGAGAAGAGTTATTAGATCACCAACTTCTTCTATAAAGTCACTTCTCAGAAAACTCTGTGGCCACCTTGACAAGTTTTCCCTTGAAGTCTTGAGCCATTTATTATTGATTACCTTCTTTGCTTTTTTAGGATTTTTGTCATACTCTTTTTGTGTTTCAACAAAATCAAGATTTATCACTTCTGTGGTAGGAGGGCACATAAACACCTTATCAATGAATTTGGGATCCCGTCTAATTATCACATTGCCACTAATATCTAACATAACCATGGTATCTTTATTATAAATTGAGCACATTGAAGAACAAATGCCATGTTGTGAGCCACTACAGGGAAAAAAGATACCAAATAAATATTATTGTCATTTATCTTCTTCATTTTAGAGCTAGGATTACTTGACTTAGTTCTTTCCATAAACTCAGCCATGTCCATATGACCAATGTATGTATCTATAATGTCATCAACATTATATGTAACCGAGGTGATTGGAAAAATAACTTGATATTTATAATTCATTTCTTTCAAATTCTTTGGAGAAAACTTAGTCATCTAAAAGAGCTTTTACCAAAATGATGTCAATGAAGAAGGAAGATCCACGAAAGAAACTGCAACAAAAAGTCATGATCATGCAATTAGAAAAAATAATGGCAATCTAAGAAAATTGCATGTTGATGATCACAGCTATGGAGATGCATTTGAAAGGGATAAAGTGTGAGTAGGCCAAGAAACCATAGGAAAGTGGGCTAAAAAAAGCAAAACTAGAAATATCCTATAGTTAGGAAAATTCAAGAAGATGTTTGCATGGGCGTCGAAATTTATCGCCCTAGTATATGAGAGATTTTTGCATTTGCATTGTCAAAAAAATTTTCCACCCTTGTGGGTAAGATAAAACTTGTGTTTATGCATAGGTGGCTAAATTCACCACCGTTGCATATCTTTTACGTGTAGGAGTGGCAAAAAATGTCGACAGGGCATAAAGCAAAAAAATCAAAGTTTTGATGTCCAAGAGGCAAAATTAGCCTCTACTATAGGAAATGGGAAATGTTTGAGTGGTATTTTTAGCTAACATTACATGTGGTATCATTTTCTAAGTTTTCACTAAGATAAAGCAATAAAATACACTGGCCTTACACTATTGTTTAAAACGTTTCATTCAACTTAAAAGTAATGAAATTTGGCATTTATGCATTTGTCTTATCCATGATGGGAAGTATGAGGGAAGCTTATTAAATTAATCATCACCAAGTTATTTGTGATGGTCTTCAAACAAATTGTAAGGGAAAACCAAAGTCAGGTCAAACCAATGATGACACACACAATGAAAACCTAGAGCAAAGTAAAATCGATGACTAAATCTCACTAGGGTAAAATAAAAATAAAACAAGGGTCGAAACACCAAAATAAAAAATAAAATGAAAATAAAATTCAAATTTCAATAGGAAATAATTAAAAAAAATGAAAACCTAGAAGTAGAAAAACAACTTACCTGATAAACTCAAAATCTTAAGCTCAATGGCAGTGAATTCGAGATCTCACCTGTATGTGTAGTCAAGCAGTTGTGGAGAGGAGTCTAAGAAACTTTAAATAAAATAGATGAAAAATAAAATGCATTTAAAATATTAAAACAAGATTTTAAAACTTGACGTACGTGGCCATAAATGCCACACAAAATTTAAGATTTTGAAAATCTCTGCTCGGGCAGCAGAAGATGCCGCCCTGACATGTGCCGGTACTGGATCATGCATTGGTAGAAAAAAATGTTGCTTATGCATGCAGAGAAGAAAAATGTAAGGGCAGAAAAAAAGGCCACCCATGTATAAAGAAAAATAAAATTCACTAACACCCTAAAAATGATCAAAACTGACATCAGATAAAGATTGCAATGGGTTTCATGATTTTTGAGAAATCATGGCAAGGGAATGTTGTAAAATTTCCTAGGATGTCAGAAAACTTCACTTAAGATCAAGATAATCTTGTCTTGAATGATGAACTTAGAGTGTCAATTATGAAATGAATAAGTTTTGTAGGGGTTATCCACAAAATGAGCATAACTAATTTTGGGAACAGCAACTGGCTCCAACTGGGGAACTTCCATCGATTGAACTTTGAAATGATCAAAGGGAGTAAAATCTAGTCTCTAAGGGCCTTCATATATTATCCTACAAATTCAAGCTACCAAAAATAAAAATACAAATAACTAAACAAAAATACAAAAATAAAAGCATAAAACTATATAAATGTACAAATGAACTTATCTAATACTTCAAATATTTAAGTCTTTCAGATGTTGCCCACTATGAAGTAGCGAGAATGGTGTTCCATCTTGATATTCTAGAAAGAAGTTATTTCCACCATAGAATTGATGAATGGTGAATGGACCTCTCCACAAGGAATCAAATTTTCCATGCATTCTTTTTGGTTCTCTCCTCTTGTCTCATAACAAGACTTGATCTCCAATCTAAAACTCATAAATCCTTGATTTCTTGTCAAAGAGTTTCTTTACTTGATTTTGATGCTCAGTAATACAGTCCACTACCATAGTTCATTGCTCTTCTAGTTTAGTTAGGTATATTATCCTTTTATCAATATAATTTTCAAAAGTTTGATCCTCCACTGCCTTTGCCAACTTTCATGCTGGTAGTTCCAAGCTAATCAGTATCTCTACATTTAGACCATACAAAAGTTGAAATGGTGACATACCTATTGCCCTTTTAGGGGTAATCCTATCTACCCATAAAGCATCAAACAAAGCTTTATGTCAAGTTCTCTGATTGTCATCTACAAGTTTCTTGATAATAATAACCAGATTCTTGTTACTTGATTTCGCCTTACCATTTCCTTACAGATAATAGTATGAGGAGTGGGAAAGAATGATTCCATGCTTGTAGCAAAAATCAGTAATCTCATGAGAAGAGAAACAAGTGGCATTGTCTACTATAATATTATTTGGAACTCCAAATCGATAAATAATATTTTTCTTAAGGAAATTACATACCACTTTCGAAGTAGCATGCTTCAATAGGATGGCTTCCACCCACTTGGTAAAATAGTCTATCATGGTGAAGACATAGTCATGTCCAACACTTGAGGGTGGGTTCATAGTGCCAATAAAGTTGATACCCCATTGCTGAAAAGGTTCTTCAATCACCACCGACTTGAAAGGTAATGTGTCTAACTTAAGTTTTCCAATGAACTGGTGACACAACTCACACCTACATACCCAATTGTATGCATCTTGAAATTGTGTAGGCCAATAGTATCTAGCTCGTAGGATCTTGTGAGCCATCACGGGTGCAAAAAATGTCCTGAATAAGCTAAATTGTGGAAAGACTCTAAAAGTTTACTTTTTTACGCTTTATCCATGCAATGAAGAAATACTCCATTAATGCTTCTTTTTTACAAACCATTTTCCCATAAGATGTAGTTAGCAGCCTTCAACTTAACAATTCTTTTTTCCTTATAAGACAAATGGGTAGGACACTCACCATAGGTAAGAAAATGAGAGATATTAGAATACCACTCATCAATACTAGTGATAAAAAAAACTGTTGGCATGTCCTCAACTTCTACTTCTTCATCCCCTATTTCTTTTGTTATGTTATCAGCAATCAATTGACATAAAAATCTTTCCTACACAAGCTTGATATTATATCAAGATCAAACCCTTGGATATTAAAAACCTAATTTCCCCTTTTAGTACCAAACTCTTGTTGAGTTAGAATAGACTTTACTGTTGTATCAGGCACCAGAATAATAGTATATGAATTTAGGATATAGAATTGAAAATGCTTTACCACATTAACCATGGCATAAGCATGCTTCTCCATGTTTGATTATTTTTATTCATGAGATTTGAGAGGAAAACTCATAAATGATATGGGAGATTCAACACCTTCCTCATTCTACTGAACTGAAATGGCTAAAAGTGTATGTCTAGAAGCGTAGCTATATACTATAAAATCTTTGGTATAGTCTAGATAAATATGGACTAGAGTATGAGCAATAGCCTTCTCGATATCTTCAAATGCCACTTTGCCTTCCATATTCCATCAAAAATTATCTTTACCCTTCATCATGTTGACAATGTGATAGATTTTCTCTGCAAATTTAAGAATGAACCTTCACAAAAAATTCACCTTTCTAAAGAAAGAATGAACTGCAATATTACTAGTAGGCAGAGTAAGACTTTGAATAGATTTGAATCTCTCTAAATCAATTTTAGTGCCTTCTCAAGATACAATGTGACTGAGAAGCTTACCTTTTTTAAACCTAAAAATTAACTTCTTAGGATTGAGAGAAATACCATTTTATCGGTAGCATTTTAGCACTTGTCATAAATAATGCACATGATCGGGATGATGTTTGAATAAAAAAGTTAAGTCATCAAGATACACTAAAATGAGCTTCCCTATCTCATCTCTGAAGACAAGGTCTATTTCTCTTTGGAATGTGGTGCCAATATTGATCAGACTAAAAGGTATTTTATGATATGCAAATGTGCCCCAAGGCATAGTGAAAGAAATTTTATACTAATCTACTTCATTAACTTCCACTTGATTATACCCAAAAAAACCATCAAACATAGACAACATTTTTTAACCAGTTACTATTTGCAATACTTGGTCCATGATGGGTAGGGGGTATTTATCCTTTAGATAAGATTGGTTGAGATTCCTGAAATCAACACAAATACAAATTTCTCTATTCTTCTTCTTTATAGGAACTATGTTCATGATCCA
Organism: Torreya grandis; assembly: GCA_037957365.1. Lineage (NCBI taxonomy): Eukaryota > Viridiplantae > Streptophyta > Pinopsida > Cupressales > Taxaceae > Torreya > Torreya grandis. Next base: position 407,747 of record JARHVA010006874.1, read on the forward strand.
GGTGGAATGATGGATTGGAAAAATTATCCTTGTATTCAATATCTTTTGAATCTTAGAAGGATAATACTTGATAGTTTGGGGTTATATTGCCTTTGTTTCTGCTTGTGAGGTAATGACCCAGCTTTAAGACGAATTTCATGCTAAATTTCCTTAGGTTTGAAAGATTTCAAATTAGCATAACAATATGCCAAAACATGAATGTAATGTCAGAGGAGAGTAATGAACTTGAACTTTTTATTTTCAGTGCAACATTTTCCAATGTTGACCATTTTGGGATCTACCTCCGAACTCAAATTTACTTGCTCAAATTCCAAAGAACTTGTATCTATTTGTTGTTGCTTAATATATCTGTCATGCTTATCAAATAGATTTTCAAGTGAAACCAAACCTTTTGGAATTTTATTCCATTTGAGTTGAAGAAACTCCTCACCAATTTGTAAATCTATTTCAGAAACTGATTCCCATGGTGGAGATTCACTACCTTCAAAATAGAGATCATCAAAGCTATCCATCTTTTCTAGAAAATAAATAATTTAATTATCACCATTGAACACCTGCCAATGGTTAGCATTATTAGTTACACATGGTCAAAAGACCAGCTCAATAGTTTATTTGTTCCCTTTGAAATCTTTATGAGAAACCATGAGAGTTGTGGAGATAGCCAATGAATTTATATGATCATTAAAATCTCTTGGCACTATGGAGATATTTAAATCATCAAAACTTTCAATGCAATCCCATACACAATTGTGATAATGTCACAATCTTTCATTTTTGGTTTGATATATATTTCTCACTTTAAAAACCACCAATTCAACATCTCCTCAGGCATGAAGAATCTTAACACCTTTAGCGTGAACAACTTTCAACCCGAGAAACAATGATTCATATTCGATAGTGTTGTTAGTATTATCAAATTAAAACTTATATGAGAAAGGGAAAATATCTCCTTGTGAGGATATCAAAACAATTCTAACTCCAAAACTGGTAGAGGAATAGTTACCATCAGATTCTAAAACCCAAACCTCATTGGAATTTGATTGATCTAAAGATTCCTCTTTATCAGTGAGGGAAGATCCCTTTTTACCTTAACTATTCTCTAAAAATTCTTCTAATTTTCTATCTAAATTATCTAACTTGTCACCTAAATAACTTTCATTTGATGAATTAAAAACATCTTCAGTGGACAAAAAATAATTACCATTCCCAAGGACTCAAATAAAATTTGAGCTTCAGGGTTTGCCATTTGGGTAGCAATATATTTTGACTCTTTCTCAAGAAGCAACTTTTACATGATGATTTTAATAGGTATCTTTGCTTCAGATAGATCCATGTTCAACTCTCCATCTACATCCTTGCAAAAATTACGTCTGAGCAGAATACCATAAGAAGCTGGAACATCAGCCACTAAGATTGTCATCTTAATCCTCTTGTCTAGAAAAGCCACAAATGCAAATTAGGTATCTTTGATTTGACCCAAAAGTGGTACTTACTTATTTTACATGGAGAAACATCTCCCAAAAGTCTTAGTTAAGGTAAGATTGAGAGAGCCTGCTACCTTGGTGGGCATAACATTATCAGAGGCTCTAGAGTCTATTATACAATTACTCAACTTATGACCATTTATCAATAGAGAAACATATAAAGGTTCTATTTTTATAGAAGTGATAAGTTTAGTGACAAGATTATTTTAGGTAGATTTGTTTTTTAATAAATCATGGGTAACTTTTGAAAACTCTTGTCCTATAGGGATGGTTTTGTTTTTGATGTATTTAACCAACCTATCAAATTGTTCAGGATTAGCTTACAAATACTCAAATTCAAACATTTAGATCTTGGTCTTATAGCACGATCAATTATGTCGAATAAATAGAATGAACTAGAAATAGAGAAAGGAAGTCCATCATTCTAATTTTTATTTGATGTGGTACTGGTCTGAGGGATGGAAATAGAAGACACAAGATTGTTAGATGTACTCACTTGCTTATTGGCTACCAGGTCTTTTGATTGAAAAGGAAATGAAGTTCTCTATTTAGTGATTGAGATCATTGGCTGAGGTTCTTTTCTTGCTTTTCCCTTATCAACTTGCTAAGTTGACTAATTTTTAGATCTATTAAAAATAGAATATTCTCCATCATACACTTCTCCTTCTTTTTTAGCTTCATCTTGGTAATTCAGAAAACTAATGGTGGAGTCACCGGCCTATTATTCTTCTCCTTCTACAAAGATATTAGCATCATTTTCTTGGTCCAACTCAGGTTGGAAAGAATGATCATATTCAACTTCATAATAACTAACTACTGAGTTGATCAACACTGTATCAATGGCAAGCTTCCCCTATGTGGGAGGAAGATGATTGGGTTTCCCTTGATTTTTGGCAGCATTGCCTTGATATGAATTGTTTAGAAATGTCTTTCTTAGTATATCCTGATAAGGAGGAGTAGACATACCTTGCGACATATACCTTTTCAGAGCTAGCAATTCATTTTATAACTTTTGCACCATAGGGTTAGTGGTGCTTATGGAAGAACTTTTAGTAGAAGAGGAAAATCTGCTTTTGTTGAAATCTCTTCTTATCTTACCTACAAGAATAAGATCATCTTTAACTTCGGTAGCCAAAATATGAGCAGCAAGAAGATCTATATGGCCAACATGCCTTAACAAAAAATTCACTTTGGGAAGTTGAGAATTGATAAAGAAGCACTTAATATTCTCTGGCGTTGGCTGAGTGATTGTAGGAATCCAGTTTCTCAACTTGTTGAATTTAGCAATGAAGTCTCACATAGGCTCATGAGGCTCTTTATTCATTTCTATAATCTAGGCTAATAAGGTGTGTGCATATTTTATGGGTTTGAACCTAGCCTCAAACTTGGTCTTAAGAGTGTTCTAATTGATTATAGTCTAAGCTTGAAGATGATAAAACCAATCTATAATAACACCTTGCAGTGTTTCTATGAAAAGCTTTACTACTAAATCTTCATGTTCACCCCCTATAACACCATAGGCTAAGTAGAAAGTTGTAATATGTTCATCAAGGTGAACTTTTTCATCACCATAAAACTTGGAAAAATTCTTTCTCAAACTATGAGGTAGTTCATGCAAAGTTGAGGTTAAATTTAAAGGACCAAAAGTATTACCGCAAGGGCATTATACTACCATGATATGATGATTAAAAGGTGGGATAACAAACCTTTGTGGAGTATGAATAGACAAAACTCTGCTAGCACTAGAACTAGAAGCTTCACCTGGTATTGGAGACCTGACGTTGATAGGAGAAAAACTCCTGGCTCGCTAAAGGTGAGATCGTAGAGGCAAAAGATCAAAATTATTTTATTGCATCAACTCAAATATAAGATCAATAATACCTTGAGCTCTCTAGCTTTGCATATACCGTGGATCTGCCAGAATGTAGTATATTCAACAAAATTTTGAAATAAATGGAAAAGAATTAGAAGTGCTTCAACTTGGAGCGTGAGGCTTCAAATTGTGCATTTTATCCCTAACAGAGTCACCAAAAACTATTGGGTGAATATTTTGTGGTCAACTAATTGAAGGCAAAATGGTTATATCAACCACAGTGTAATGAGATAAATCTCTCCTCTCAATAAGGGGAGGTTCCCTATAAACTATCAGAAACTAATCTAAATTAAATATTAATTCAGGGGTAAGACCACATTATCCATTTCTCTTTTTTTAGAAATGATGTTTATAAAATAAAATAACACTTTCTTGATATTTTACTGAAAACCCAAGAAAACTACGAGAGCACAAAGTCTATCATTGCTTCTTTTACTAATTTATAACTTAGATCATAATAGAATGAGGTACAGCCCAAAGTCTTCACCAAAAACTACAACAAAATATATAATCATAAAAGATAATAGTAGTTCAAAGCCTTTCCAATATCCTTTTCTTTAAAACACTAAAACACAAACTAAAGATAATTGTTGAAGCACAAAGTCTCCACAATAAACTTTAGAACATCTCCTAGATTATATTCACTCACACTACTATTTAATCAAACATATAAGATCATATTAGGAAAAAGACATAAGAACAATTTACAATACAACAAAATTTATTTCAACACAAAGTTTAAAATATCACTTGCTTTCTAATTCACTTGATAAAATTTGATTTATAATTTGAACTCAAAGTCTCAAAATACTTTTCAATTTGGTAGAGTTTTCTTTCCATAACTCAAAAAATATCCTTTTATAAAAGAGGCCCTCTCTATTTATAGGGAGAGGCCTTGAGAAAATTTAGGAAAAACCTAACTACTTTGACCTATTCAAAAATAAGAGTCCTTATTGACTTGGGACTTTCTATTTTTTACATGTAATTACATATGAAAAAAGTACATGTAAAAATGTCCAAAGTTGTTTCAAAAGTACATCTAAAAAATAGAAAATAAACTAAGGGAAAAAGCTACTTCAATTTATATCCCCATCTTTTTTCATGTGAGCTTCATACATTGGGAAAGTTTTTTGCATCTTGATACTATTTGGACTAATAGTGTTCTTGGAAATCATCTTGGCTTTAACTATGACGTCTCTTACTGTGGTGACTGATTTTGCAATGACTAGTTAACTTAGTTTTCAAATTATCCAGAGTTAACTGATTGTCTAGAATATTGTCTACATAGTTTATTGAAAATATCTTATCTTCAAATTATTTCTGGAACATATCTTCAAATTATCAAATCATTTTTTTGTAGAAATAAATTGGTCATCTTGTCATGTAAGTGTGCAAGGTAGGTCCTCAAATTTATGTAAAATACTAACCTCACTTTGCTCACTAAGTTTTCTTACAGATTCAAGGTCACTGATTAGATCTTTTAGCACATGACTCCCATATGTCAATGCCTCTTTAGTTTCAGTATAAGATCCCCTATTAGTAATGACACCAATTGATATTAGAGTGTTTATCTTCAGTTTTCTTATGTCCACCCATTTATCAAGATATTTTTCTATTCTTTCAATATCTTGAGAAATGGTATCAATAAGATCATAAAGTTTTGCTCTTATTTTCCTCATTTTATCTATCTTCTTAGATAACTCTGTGAGTAGAGAAATTCCTTGTGCACGCATCTTATCCAAGTATTCTTCAATTACTTTTACTTTAAGATGAGTCTTTTTTTATTTTTGAATGACGGGGTCTTCTATAGAAATGGCCTCAAGAGTTACTACTTCTGAAGTGAAAGTGATTCTCCTTACCACTGTTGTCAATTGTTTCACCATTACTTTGTAGTGATCCTTCATTTCTTTCTCTCTATCAAATTTATAAATCAGGATGTCCATGGCTGATTGCATATCACTCTTAGCACTTTCATCAATTATCTTGCCTAATTCAAATCTAGAGATAGAGTAATCATTTCTATCAAAATTTTCATTGGTTGCATCCTGTGGAGGTCTTGAAATTTCTATAAATTTGTGTCCCTTATCCCCAAGCATTTGTGAAAGAACCTTTGGATTTTTTAGGGCCTTGGGTTTTATTGGCATACGTTTATTAAAATTAAAGTCATTTGGAGAGATGGCTTGCTTATTCCTTTTTAGTGTATAAGCTAATAACCATGGTGGAAGCACATAAGTACTCACATTAGGATCTATCTCCATTATTGGTGTCACTTGAGTTGCACTTGCATAGGTAGTGGAAACAATAGGTGGAGTGTCAGCAAAAATTGCACCTTTTACTAAGTGATCAAAACTAGAACTATCTCCAATATCAAAATATGGGGAGGACAAACTAGGAATAGACCCTGAAGAATGGAGAAAACCTTCAAAAGTGCTTTGAGGGTTGTCAAGATTTTTTTTTGAAGGAGAGGGAGATTTAGAAGAGAGAATATTAATAGGAGAAATAGACAAAGGAGATACAATAGGTGTGTCAGGAAAGGGAGAAGATACTCTAGTTTCTTGTTGTACATTCTCTTGTGGGGATAAGGTTTCCTCCTCTTATTGATTTGTAGGCCTATCTTCAATCTCCATCTCTTCTATCACTATTTATTCAGTTCTCTATTTCTCAACTTCCATATCTTCTATTTCATATTCTTTTTCCATGACTTTTGACTTCTTCATCACAAATATGGTCTTAGCTTATGTGGTTTGGAGGAAGAAGGGACATCACTTTTATTCTTTGTCCTATTCTCTACTTTTTTTCTTGTTTCTTTTTTATTCTTAGCTTCTGATCTTGTGAAGAATTCTTTCAAAGTAATTCCTTTGTTTATTAGCCAATTATTGGTGTTTGCCAATATAGGTTCAAATATTTTCCTCAAAGAGGTCATCTCTTTTTGGGACCATTGGATTAGAGGGAGAGGGGCATTAGCAATATGTTTAGTATTTTATCTATCATTAATCAACTCTTCATCATCCTCTAGAATCTTAGGAATATCATGAAGTCTTAAATATTAACTTTGCTCAAGAGATAACCTGCTGTAGTCTACTTTTTCGACATCTTCTTCTGTCCTCAAATCTACCCCGAAACATATTCTACCATAGGTTCATGGAGTTGGGTTTTCCTCTTGATTATGTATTTCATGCCCATGTAGTCAAAGTTTGGTCTTCTCTTTAATTACTTCATGGTTACTAGATGCATCTCAGTTTCCATGACTCTAGCCCTTATAGTAATTAATACTTAATACCTACCAATTTCAACTAGAAATCTGAAACCATGCTTCTTAAGCTCCATCTATTTATTATGCAGGATGATCATTTATCTACATAGCTCTATTAGGACCAATTTGTTTGAGAAAAATCTTGGAAGCATATAAGGATTTTCCTTGGAAAAATCTAACCCTTAGGTATGAGAAAGATGGAAACTATAAGAACATGCATCTAAAATTATTTACTACTGTCCAAGCCTCATCCGACACTCTTCTTTGTTCTAGTTGAGGATCAAAAAGACATAAGAACACTTCAAAGAAAGCATCATTTACCCTCTTGAAATGATGAATATAACCCTTCAATGTTAATTGAGATTAGTATTGATACACTATAATTACTCTCCTATCTCCTTATGATGTTAGACATGGAATGATTGTCATTGAAGCTGCAATATACACCAGATAAGAAGTCATGTAGAACTTGAAGGTAGTGGATACCTTCGTCAGTTGCTCATGCAAAGCATTACTAATTTATTCTCCCTAGAAGATGGTTTATTTGCCTTGGAGTATTACCTTGATGAAGGGATACATCCATTCATGAAACCATGAGGAAGAGGGCAAACCTCTTATCTTGTTGAGAAGAGTTATTAGATCACCAAATTCTTCTATAAAGTCACATATAAAAAAACTTTGTGGCCACCTTGACAAGTTTTCCCTTGAAGTCCTGAGCCATTTATTATTGATTACATTCTTTGATTTTTTAATATTTTTGTCATACTCTTTTTATACTTCAAAAAAATCAAGCTTTATCACTTCTATAGCGGGAGGGCACATAAACACCTTATCAATGAATTCAGGATCCAATCTAATTATCACATTGCCACTAGCATCCAACATAACCCTGGTATCTTTATTATAAAAATGAGCACACTGAAGAATAAATTCCATGTTGTGAGCTGATATAGGGAAAGAAGATACCAATTGAATATTACTATCAATTATCTTCTTTATTTCGAAGCTAGGATTGCTTAACTTAGTTCTTTCCACAAACTCATCCATGTCCACATGACCAATCTCTATATCTCTAATGTCATTGACATTAGAAGTAACCGAGGTGATTGGAAAAACCCCTTGATATTTATACTTCATCACTTTCAAATTCTTTGGATAAAACTCAGTCATCTGAAAGAGCTTTTACCAAAAGGATGTCGATGAGAAAAGAATATCCACAGAAGAAATTGTAATAAAAAGTCATGATCATAAAAATAGGGAAAATACTAGCAATCTAAGAAAAATGCATGTCGATGATCATGGCTATGGAGATGCACATGAAAGGTATAAAGTGCGAGCAGGCCAAAAAAACAGATGAAAGCGGGCTCGAAAAAGCAAAATTGGAAATATCCTAGAGTTAAGAAAATTCAAGAAGATGTTTGTATGGGCATCAAATTTTGCCACCCTAGCATATGAGAGATATTTGCATTTGCATTGTTGGAGAAATTTTCCACCCTTTTGGGTTAGAGAAAACTTGTGTTTATGCATAGGTAGCTAAATTCACCACCATTGCATATCTTTTGCGTGTAGGAGTAGCAAAAAATGTTGACAAGGCATAAAGTAAGAAAATCAAAGTTTTGATGTCCAAGCGATGGAATTAGCCACTATTAGAGGAAATAGGAAATGTTTGAGCAGTATTTTTAGCTGACATTACATATGGTATCATTTTCTAAGTTTTCACTAAGATAATGTGGTAAAATTCACTGCCCTTACACTATTATTCAAAATGCTTCATTCAACTTGAAAGTGGTGAAATTTGTTGTTTATACATTTGTCTTGTCCACGATGGGAAGTGTGAGAGCGACTTATGAAAGCCATCATCACCAAGTTATTTGTGATGGTTTTCAAACAAATTGGAAGAGCAAACAAAAGTTGGGTCAAACCATCGATGACATGCACAATGAAAACCTAGAGCAAAACAAAATTAGTGACTAAAGCTCACTAGGGTAAAACAAAAATAAAATAAGGGTCAAAACATAGAAAGACAAAACAAAATGAAAATAAAATTCAAAATTCAATAGGAAATACCCTAAAAAAATGAAAACCTAGAAGTAGAAAAAGATAATGGTACCCAAGCAAGCTTGGAAGTTTATTTCAAATATATACGAAGAGGTAATCCGTCATCCCCCTCTCCACTCTAGAGATAAGCATTCTTGTTATTATTTTTGAATAATGTTGTAGATGGTATGAAAATTGTTTTGTTATTACTTACTTTGTTAGTTGTATCCCCTTGAAGGATTGCCTCTGTAACTAGCTCCGCAACCACTAAAAGCCTCTGAGCATCCATGTCTCTAGAATCCATAAACTTACCAAATGTTTTTTATTTTTGACATTTAAGGAGCCCTCTGAGACATAGCTTATCCTTGTGAATTCTAATTTTTATTTCCTTCATAGCTAGCTTCTGATTATATTTGTCTTGTCCTGTGACTTTAAATTTTTTGATAATGTCATCCTTCATGTCCATGTTTGGGTTACGATTCCTAGTTTGGCAATTTAAATCGAGGATTTCATACCCTAAATAATCATTCCCATAGGATGTGTTGTTATGATTGAAATAGATAGATGGTTTTCCTCTCACCCTAACAAACACGTCTGTGTGGAGGTTAAACTCTCTAAGGAGTTGAAGGAATTCATATAAATCCAAGTTGGGGAGACCTAGTGGTTAAAAAAGGTTGTGTACTTCAAACTTCACAACACTTTCTTCTGTTGTTAGGCTTTAGACCAACACATCAAGAATTGTCCTTTTATGGGTCATCCCGAGCCTCCTCAGTCATCTCCTCCGATTGAGAATCCCAAATTGATAGACCAAGGTGATATATGGACCATAGTGCCACCTAAAAGGTCATCAGGACCTAAACTAAAAATCCCACACCAATCACCACATTATAATGATTTTTTTCCAATTATCAAACCCTCTTAGGGGATTTATCAACCACCCCTTATCATTTTGATTCCTTCCAAATTGTAGAGCATTTTTTTAGTTTCCTAGAATACTTGGATGCCTGTGGTAGATGTTCACTTAACTAGTGGCTCCTCTCAGTGGTCTCACATCCCACCACGTGAGGGTGTAGACTCTCCTCAAGAGGAACATGAATACAAACACTACTTCATTTTGGTCACCATAAATTCTTTCCCTCACTAGGACAAGAACTTTACAATATTGGTGGATTTTGAGTATGGGTAAGGGAAGCTTCAAATGGATGACCCTTCTCTATGAAATTGTTATATTGGAATGTTAGGGGTCTTAAAGAATCTACCTTAAAATAATCTAAGTGTCTTGCTTGTCAATAGATTGGTTTTCTAGATATCCTTTATTTGTAGGAAGTTAAAGTGTCTAGCTTTATCCTTCAGATGTCTTTGTGAAGCATTTGACATGATGCCACCCAGATCACCACCTTACATGAGGCAGGATATGGTGGCACTTGTATTTTAATTTCCCCTAAGGTTTCCCCCAAAATTATTGCCATGGGGTAGGACCCATCACATTGGTAAGTCTATATTTTTCTTGGCATTGATGGCCATCCATTTAGTATTCTCAATATCTACGATCCCAATGATGGCCCCGAAAGCTCCCTGCTTCAGCATTATTTAGTAAATGGGTTGTTTGCTACCATGTGGTTGGTGTGTGGAGATTTGAGTATGATTAAACACCCCCAAGACAAGGTTGGGGCCCTCCCCATGTGTTGGTGTGATGGTGAATGTGAGGCTTGGTAATTTTTCATAAATAAATGGGGTTTGGCAGACCCTTTCCTCCAATAGTATAAATTTAACCCCATGTATTGGTTTACATTGTTAAACTACCAATATAGGGATCACCGCATGTTCAAATGGATCGACCACTTTATGATTAAAAAAATACTTTTTTACTTTTCAACATTGATGGCCATCTTGTCAACATCCACTCAGGTAATATTTTGTCATACCTGTTATGTTGTGGAGCCTATTTCTACATTACAATTTTTTGGACCCCCTTTTTTTGGGAGTATAGCTATGTGGTTTATCTATACTTATATATGTGTGGTGTCATCACCCATGATTAATGGTGAATCTTTATGGGTTGACTTGGCCCATGGTTTTAGTACCCATTATTTTATAAAAAAGCTATGTCAGTTACCTATTGATGTATTATAGATGGACATATAGTAAGTAATACATAGGAGGAACTGAGTTTGAGAAGGTGAACAAAGTATGTGAATTTGAGAGAGTTTGTTGAGTGCATCTCCAAACAATATTTTTGTATTGTAATTGTGATAAGACTGATCTAAGAGCGGTTTATAATTTTTTTGGCTTTTAATAAAATCTGAGCATGTGTTTTTTGGTGGATGTAGCCCACATTGGGTGAACCACATTAAATCTTGTCTTCTTATTGCACATTTTAATTTTTGTTCTTTATGTCTCTTTTCATATCTCTTGTTATTGAGATTCAGTGAAATTATTCTGCATTAATTTCTATTTTATTCCTAACGATACCACTCCCTTATTTCTTGTAAGGTGGAATGAACCTTGGGGTAGTAAAATGAGCCATGTAATGAATTTATCCTCAATAATTCTACATTGAATCACACTAGAATAATTTGAATCATCAAGCAGACATGGAAGCTCACCCCACGTCCTCCATACACCACCAACTAGATTGAGTGGTGGAATGAGGCCATTATATGGACCACCTCCTTCTTCTACTACCATGGCAAACATGTTAAAAAACAAAATGGTCCGAAGATGCTATACTCAATGAGTTTAGATGCATTTATGGCTGACTCAAAATTAATCTTTCAATGTGCATTTACAATGGCTTGTAACCTCTCTCAAACACTAGCTTAAGGTCACAGACAACCATGTGGCCAAAGGTGCCCAGCTCCATGCTCAGTTGCACTGGCTAAAAATTGGTGAGAAAACCTCCAAGGATTTCTTTAAAGAGTTGAAAGCCAAGCAAGCTCATGGGGAAATTAGAGCCATTCAAGTGTCTCAATCCTTGATTGCCTCTTAATCTGATATATCCTCAACTTTCTTTGAACATTATAAGTTAGTTTTTCAAGCTCAAGATTTCACAACTGAGTGATCCGAGGTGCTTCAAAGATACCTCGATGTGGTGCCTCACAAGGTCAAGCCAATTGATTAACAACATTATGATGCCCCATTCACTTTGGAAGAGCTCAAAGAGGCTTTGCACTACATGAGCAATGATAAAACTCCAACCTTGATGGCTTCCCATACAAATTTTACAAAGTTGCATGGGAGTTTATTGGCCTTGATTTACTATAAATTTACAAAGAAGCCTTTGAGAATTAGTCTCTTTGACCCATGATCATTCAAGATAATATTAAATTCATTCCCAAAGTCAGAGATCCTGAGCTACTTACCAGTTGAGGCCAACAAAATTGTTTAATGTTTCTTATAAGATTCTTGCCAAATCCCTCACCAATCATGTCTGACTCATCTTACCTACCATTGTTAGACCAAAGCAAACATGATTCATTAGAGGACACTATATTTTAGATAATCTTATTTTAGTCTGGGAAGGCATGGCTTGGGCTTGTTCCTCTCTTTAGAGAAGTTTTTTTCTTTAATTAGACTTTGAAAAAGCCTATGATAAGATTGAATGGAAATTTATTCTTGCCATGCTCAAATCTCTCGGTGTTGGCCCCTACTTCATTTATGCAATTTAGATTTTGCTTCATGATGTCTCGACCTACCTCAATATAAATGGACATAAAGCTGAGAGAATTTATCTATAACAGTCTATTCACCAAGGTTATACCCTTGCTCTAGTGCTTTATGTGTTGTCCATTTAAGCCCTAGGTTATCCCCTAACTTCTAGAGCTTCTCAAAGGCTTGTTCGTGGCATTTTCTTGCCCAAGCACACCTCCCATCTCATCAATGGGCACTTTACAAATGACACCTTCCTCATGCTTGAAGAATAAGATGCCACTTTTAATGAAGCTATTTAATTCCTTGACACTTTATGCCTGGCTTTCAGCTCCAGCCTTCAATCGAAAAAAACACAGTGCTTTCATCAAAATATGATGCCTATGCCTAAGTGGTTTCGTAAGTATCATTGGCAATGGATTGCTCAGGGGGGACAATTTAAGTTTTTGGGCATTCCCTTTTCTTTTGATACTTCACCAACGAAGCTTTGGTAGTATGTCCTCAACAAGACTAAAAGGAGGATTGTTTATTAGATCAATGAGCCCCTATCTATAGTGGGTGAGTTCCATATTTACACCAAGATCCTAGCTGCTACACATGTTTACTATTCCTCTTGTTGGGCTTCCTCTAAAGCTTCTTATGATTCCCTAGCCAAGCTCCTCAAAGATTTCCCTTGAGCCAATTCTAATTGGACCTAGAGTTTTCATCAGGTGGCATGGGACATTTATTTCCTCCCTCATGATAAAGGTGGCATGGGTATCATTGATGCCTATCGACAAAGTATGTCCCTATGTGCAAAGTGGATTGTTTGGGCTATTGAGGTCAATAAAACTAGGAAAATTATTCTAAGACATTGCATCTCTATAGGGTCTTCTTATGGTAAAACTAGTTGCAAAAATATTGGCTTCCAATCCCTCCTCATAATTACTATTCCTATCAAGATTACTAGATCTTTTATGGTTGAAAGTATATGGAGAGATTTTGACACAGTCAAATCCCACTTAAACTGGGTGGGGGATGGTTTTCTCATAGGGTTGTCTTTTAGTGACCATATATTTTTGTGGTCCCCTATACTTTATACTACTTCCATTCACATCATTAAATTACCTAGTATTAAAGCTCTACAATTATTCTCGAAAGGGATTCACACTATTCGTGATTTGGTTACCTCTAAAGATTGGTTTCTTTGGCCCTGACTAAAAATCAAGTTTCAATTAAATAATGTAGACTTACCTTCTATTCTTTATATTCATGAATTGCTACCTGATGTTATGTTACATAAACTTGGCCTGCAGCCTCTTAGGGCCTCGTGGAAAGACTGGAGGTGGAAATGTGATACACACTTTAAAGGCTACTCTCTCAGGCTTCTTTATCAGGTGATGAGTATATTATCTCTAGTTTTAGATAAGCTCAACATATGCTAGGGCCTCCAGTCCTCTCCTAGGACTTGGTTTGCCCATCCAGATCGTGTGTGGCATACTAGCCTAGAGCCAATGTTGCCTCATTTCTTATGGTGTTTAATTTACCAAGGACTCCCCCTTGGTGAGTAGCTATTTCAGCTCCTCATTCCCCAACCCTTTTTTTGACTTGAAAGCACCCAAAATACATTAAATATCCATTTTGGTTTTGTCCTAAATCATAGTCTGCCTAGAGTTGGATTCATTCATTATTTCAGTCTTATCACCCGAAGCCTTTCTCTTGGCAACAAGTGCTCTGCAGTGATTTTTTTAATAAGCTGGACTTTATTTATTTTCTCAAGTAATTCTTCTATGCTACTATTCTCTTTTAGTTATGGAAAGCCAGGAACAATGCTATTCTTAATCATGAGGCCCATGGAATTTCATTTTCTATTAATGAAAAGGTGGTTGTTATTTCATCAATTTATTTGTAGATTCAAGTCTAAGTAGAGAAGATGGCTTTGGACCTCTAGCACTTGAAAGAGCTCCTCGATCACTAGGGGATTGCCCCTTGCACCATGAGCAAAGTTCTACATGATGACCCACCTCATGGTCTACCACCACCTCCTCTTCCTAGGAGGCATCGAAGTAGAAGTCGATCTAGAAATAGGGTCCACTTTTCTCCTTGCCCTCCTCCAGGGGGTGGCTGGAGTTCTCATGGGAAGTTTGATGTTGGTCCTTCACAACATTTTCGGTAAGCACTATTATTCCTATGCACAACCGGTAGATGGTTGGCCTATCACCATTCATGATGACCCCCTTGATGGATGCAATGCTCTGGAGATTCCTGACATGGAACCACCTGCTTGGTTGGTGCTTTCCAAGGACGATCCTCCACCTTTGCCCTGTGGAATGGTGACCTATGCATAAAAATTCTACTTTATGATTATTTGTAGTTGTTTGAGTTGTACTTTGACTAGTTAATTTTGTTATTTTGAAGTCGAATTTGTCCTTTGGCAAAAAATTTGAACTGTGACTTGTCCAACGACTTTACTTTGTAACCTTATGTAATTATATATATTTTTAAATATAATGTAAAGCGTTCCAATAGTAATACTAATTATTTCAATGTTGATAGATTTAAATTTTTTTAGGCTTTCCATTGTTTAAAATGTATGAAAGCGATGTTCTAATGTTATATTTATTTTTTATTTATTTATAATTGTTTAGTGTCGCAGTTATGTCAACACATGGATTAGTTTAAATTTGTGTTTAATTTAACCCAAGAGTAAGGTTTGCACGTTGACCTCCTCTCCCCTCCCCCTTTTTTTAAATCAATAAAATGGAACTGAATATAATTTGTGAATAAATATAAAGGTGCCGCCTTAATGATAGGAACGTTTGAGCTCTAACTGCTATGTTACAAGATCACCAAACATAAATATATATAATATATTAACAACAACAATAACAACAACAATAATATTTTTTTAACATAAAAAATAAAAAATAAAAAATAAAAAATAAAAAATAAAAAATAAAAAATGTTACTATTTGTAGTAAGTCATGAAACATAACACCAAAAGGAGAATAATCCATTGATTACTTGTGGGGATAAACATTTGATTCGTTTTCCAATATCTACTCCCACGTGGCCCTTCAAAACTATTGTTTTAATTTTTAATATTAGTTTGTGAAGGCAAGCTTTCATTTATTTTTATTATCTTAATAAAGTTGAAAGTATACCAATAATATTATATTTTTAAGTAATTTTTTTTTTTTTTAAATTTTAAATTCAAAACTATTAAAAAAAAATTATGGACATTTACAAATATTTTTTTAATGTCATATCAAAACATAAATTGTTATAATTTTTAATGGACTCTCATAATTTATGAAAGATTACAGGGCTCTATGTTTATTTTATAATAAATATATATTTATTTTTTTAAATTTAATTTTTGAAGGGCAATGTTTAACAGATGAATATATATTTATTATTAAAAATATAAAAATTTAATTTTTTCTTCTAAATGTGAACAAATCCTTAAGTGAAATAATGATTGAAAAACTGAAAGTTAATTCATACCCCCAAATAAAACTATGGAAAATATATACACATGGTATGAAAAACTAAGACAATCCACCTCGATTTGTTGTCACCATTTATGCACTTATTCTTTGTTTTAAAAAAAAATTATTTGCTTTTATTATTTTCGATATATTGATATAATTTAATAAAAAATATTTATTTATTGTCTATTTAAATGTTCATAGGTTCATGGAGTTAGGGTATTATTTCATGGATATTTACCTTAATGCATATATGTTATAAATATTATGTGTATGTTCATAACACGTATGTATTATTTCAAATTAGGGTTACGATTAATCAACTTAAACATGTACCGTACATATTATAGTGCAGATGCACTTTGTATATTAAACATAATGCGTATGTATTATAACATGTATATGTTCTGTTTACGTACAACAAAACATAAATGCTCCAAACCTGTGAGCATTGTTATCCTTGAATTTAGCAGGCTCAATTCATGGGATAACCCCTACGAAACTTATCTGTTTCATAGCCCATGAGCTCTAAGCACATAAAAATGAAGCCAATCACTACCTTCTTGCATTTGTCTATCCTAAAAAAAGTTAGTCTTTTGAGAGATTTTTTTTTGGTGTAAATTGAAAAATTTTCTCCGGACTACACTAGGTTCTTTTTGGTACAAGTCAAAGAATTTTCTCTAGACTACACCAAGTTTATTTATTTTTATTTTAGTCTAGTTAGTCACCTGACTCCATGGCCCAATGGAGAAAAACACTTGGAGTTCTGGGATTCTCTTTCCTTCAAACGTTTTAAAGAATGCATGAAGAAAATTCTTTAGTTGGAACCAACTATTACCTTAAATTTAGCAGGTTCAATTCATTGGATAACCCATACGAAACTTGTTCTTTTCATAGCCTATGAGCTCTAAGCATGTTCAAATTAGGCCAATCACTACCTTCTTGCATTTATCTATCCACAAAAAGTTAGTTTTTGAGGGAAATTTTCTTTTTGGTGCAAGTCAGAGAATTTTCTCTAGACTAGATCAAGTCAAAGAATTTTCTATAGACTACACCATGTTTTTTTTTGGTTAAGTCAGATAATTTTCTTTGGACTACACCAAGTTCACTTTGGTGTAAGTCAAAGAATTTTCTCCAGACTACACCAAGTTCACTTTGGTGTAAGTCAAAGAGTTGTTTTTGGACTACACCAAATTCAGTTTGGTGCAAGTTAGAGAATTTTCTCTGAATCGCACCATTGCTTGCAAGAGTAGATAATTACTCCACCATTTCACATTTAGGCCAATGAATTTTCTCTAGATTGCATCCCATCTTGTTGGTGCACTTCATAAAATCTTCTTTGAAGTGCATTATGTCTTACCCAATACTCAAGTATAGTGCAAATCAGAGAAAATTCTTCGACCTACACCCAGACTTACCCAAATATGGTATAGGTAAGAGAATTTTATCTGACCTACACAATATCAATTTTACCCAATTTTAGTGTAGTTTAAATAATTTTCTCCGAACTCCACCCAAAACTTTTAGACCCATGTAGTTCAAAGAATTTTCTCTAGATTACACTAGATACCTATCCCATGGTGTAGTTTGAAGAAAATTTTCCAAAATACATGAAGTGATTTACTACCTCATGCATAGATGTAGTTTTTCTCCACTTATGCAAACTTCCTACTAAAAAAAATTCTAACTCAGAAGGATGTGAATACTCTCTTGCAGTTTATCAACTAATGACAGAGGTTTATCTTGCTAGGTGAGCCATGAAATACAAATTCCAAGGAGTGGTCCCAATATCCACAGTTAAATCTAATTTTGATCATGTTAAAGATACATAAATTGGTCATGTAAACATGACAAAATTCATACAAAGTTTAATAGATAATGATATTCATATGTGGGCTCAACTATGCAAATTCAAGCTGGAACTCTTAATTGAGTAGGTCATTCCAAATAGGAAAATATTCATTGAGTATAGGGAAGCAATGAAGAATTAAAGATAAGTTCTTAAGAATCTAATTAAATATCTTGAAGAAGTTGAGGATATGTTCAATGATAAGATGTTATATCTTACAGATAAAATTGGAGAATTTCCTTTTCAGGGAAGAAACAATTCCCAGGAAATTCTTCCTATGGAGATAATAATTCAGGTGTTCTCATCTTTGATTCAGATAAATATTGAGACAAGAATGTTCACATTGGACTCCATTGATAAATTGGTTGAATTTTAAGTCATAATGAATAATTTGTAAAGAATCCTAGACAAAAGCAAAGACTTTCTAGTTAATCTAGAAGATTCCATTTTAAGGGTTCTTACTGTCTCTAGGAGTACATCAGGCCCAGGTGATAGTGAGGTCCAGGCTACATTGAAGAGATATGAGAATTTTTTATAAAAAAATAAAAATAAAGAAATTCCTGTGTCTAAGGACACTAAGTTTATTTTTTTAACTTTTTATATGTAATTTTGTTTGGTGTAATTTACAGGTAGAAAAAGTACACAATCCTAAGTCAAATATGACTCTGTCAATGAATAAGTCAATGTATTTATGTATTTATTATTTTTGTTCATAACTCTTCTCTATAAATAATGGGATGCTCTTTATAAAAAGGATGACCAATTGCTATAGAAGCGAAGTGTTGCGAAAACTAAGAAGCAATATTGAAACTTTGAATTCAAATTGTAAATATTTTATCAATCAATATATTAGAAAGCAAGTGACCTTTCAATGTTTGATTTGAAATAATTTTTTAATGTATTGGAGATGTTCTTATGTCTTTTCCATTACATTTTATTATGTAATTGATTGAACTATGGTGTCAATTTATATAAATTGGAAGGTGTTAGGAAGCTGATTTTGAAATCTTTGAGCTGCAATATCGTTATTGGGTTTACGTTCATTATTGAGAAATGATTTTGAAGACTTTGGGTTGTAAGTTCTTATCTTTAGTGATTTGATCTTTATTGGAAATAAGGTGGAGACTTTAGACTATACGTTATTCCATTATTTTATGATAGAATCATTAGTATTTTTTTAGTTATTCTTTCAGCTAACTAATTTGAATATCAGTTATTATTGATCCAACAAGTAATTCCATATTTCTATACTATGTTGTAAGAAACAAAAGTATTTGTATCATTAGATTTTAAGTGTACATCAATTCTAAAAAAATAGAATTAGATGATATGGTAAAACATAATTTGATAAGAATAGTGTAAATAAGTGTAAATAGTTACTTTTGTTTGTTAGCAATAAGAAGGGAGCCTCCCCTTACTTGAGGAGATATTATATCTCATCACACTATGGATGAAATAACCATTTTGTTACCTTTTTATCGGTAACAAAATATTCACCTAACAATTTTTGATGACTCCATTAGAGAACGAATACACAACCAAGCTCTATACTCTTTCGATTGAAATAGACCAGCACCTTATTATTTTCTATTATTTTGCTATAGTTAATTTATTTTCTTTTTGGATACTTTCATGATTTGATGGAACAAAGCTACACTTGTGGTAGAAGGGCAGTGGGATATATTGATCCTACATTTGAGTTTTTATTAGAGCATAACTTTGATATTTTGTCAACACATGCAAGGTCACCTCTTCAACATATAAGGAGTTTTCCACCTACGAATACAAGAACTCCTCTACTAGGGGAAGCTTCCTACGTTCAGAAGGTCTTGCCTATTTTGCCTTTGTAAGGATTTGTTATTCCTCCATACAATTCACATAGAATGGCTGCTCAAGGTCTATGGGGGCCTACTTTTGGTCTGTTGAACTTGACACCACCATCTCATGAACTTCCTCATGGTTCACGAAAGAATTTCTCAAAGTTTTATGGTGATATAAATAAAAATTTAGATGAACACATTGATGCTTTATACATTACATGCAAAGTTTTTGGAGTTGAACATGAAGATTTTCCTGTAAGATTATTCATAAAAACACTACAAAGTGTTGCTACTGATTGGTTTTACCGTCTCACAACTAGAACAATCATAAATTAGGAAATAATGAAAGCTAAGTTAGAGTCAAGGTTCAAGCCTGATGAAGATGCTCATTCCTTATTGGCCTAACTTACATAAATGAAGAAATAAACACTTGAACCAATGCATGAGTTCATAGAAAAGTTTAACAAGTTGAGGAATAGGATTCCAGTAGTTTCTCAACCTACATCTAAGAATTTTAAGTGTCTCTTCATTAATTCTCAACTATCAAAAGTAAGTTTTATTTTGTGAAGTGTAGCCCTAGCTAATCTCGATGCTTCTTAAATTTTGGCCACTGAAGTAGAAGATGATTTAATCCTAGTAGGGAAGGTGATAAATAATTCTATCAAGCCTAGAGTGCAACCTTCTAAAACTTCACCTTATATTATCACTACGGATCTTATGGTTCAAAAGCTAGAAAATGAATTGCTAGCATTCAAGAAGCAAATGTCTCAAGGTATACCATTTTATCCATACAAGGATGTTCCTAAGAGGACATACCCAAACACTTCTAATTATTTCAACAGTACTCCAAGGAATCAAAATCAGAATAAACTTCCTCCACCATAAGCAAGACTTACATTGGAGGCACCTCTAGATAATGCAGTAGTCAATTAGTTGGAACCTAAAACTGATGATGTTTTAGAATTAAAATATGTTCTAGAATAAGATGCAACTCATTTCACAAGAGATGAAGAAGGAGAATCTGATGACTCTAATATTAAGGTTCTAAACTTTGAATAAGCTAAACAAGAAGACATATAAGGCAAGTCTTATGCTATCTTTACTTGTTCACAAAGTCAAACAAATAAATAGAAGGTTGATAAATCTAAGACCAAAGATGGAACACATAAGGAGGTTACTATTGATAAAATAAAAACTCCTTTTACAGTTCAATCAAAGGACATTACAACAAATAAACAAGTATGTGATCCTCTCCTTTCTACTTCTCCTTCTATGTTTAGACCCAGTGCTAAAAACTTGAAACCTAAAAATGAAAATACCTTGTCTTCCTCAGCTGCCCCATATCCAAATTTTGATGTCATAGACCATGCCAAGAAGATAAAAATCCAAATGTCAGAGGCTGAGTACCTCTAATATAATCCTAACCAATTTGAAGGATTGGCAAAATTTGTAAAAAGCAAAGCGGCCAATTCTGATCAGACCCCACCTAAGAGTATACTAGTTGACCCTAAACCAAGACCAAAGAAAAATAAATTGGTTGTAACTCCTGCATCTTACTCTGGAAAAAATAATTTTTTGTTTATATTTCCCTATTTTTCAATGTTACAAGCTCAGTAATTGCGTTATTGATTCAGGTGCCTCTGATAATGTGATGCCACCCAAGGTAACTACTACCTTGGGATTGACCTTGAAAAAGAATTTTAGTCATTGATTTTTTATGGAAACTAAGAAAGTACCTCTCATAGGCCAAATCAAGGATGCATAATTTGTATTTGCTATTTTTCTAGAGAAAAAGATCAAGATGATAGTTCTAGTGGTTGATGTTCTAGCTTTTTATGGAGTTCTATTGGGATGCAACTTTCGTAAAGATGTTGGTGAACAAATCAACATGGATTGGTTTGAGGATAGAATTCCCATCAAAGAAATGATATCGAAGCTTCATACAAAAAAAAAGTGAAGTATATTGTGACAAAGATTGAGGATCCAAAATTTTAGATTCTTTTTGAAACTTCTAGAATGGGTACATATTTCTTGACCACAGATGAAGATATAATATCTTCAAATGATATTTTAGAAAAGGATTAGGAAATAGGTGAACCATCCACTTCAAATTAATAAGTTTCAGCTTTTGAAACTATCAAGGTTGAAAGTTCAAATAATATTTGGACTTTAGAATTTGATGGTAGTTGTTCTTCAATTGGTTTTGGAGCTAGGATAGTTCTCATATCCCTGAAAGGAAAAATCTTTCCTTTCTCTTTCAAGTTGTAGTTTGATAACACTAACAATACTACTGAATATGAAGCCTTGTTGTTAGGAATGGAGGTTGCACAAAAGACAAGAATTAGAAACCTTCACGCTCAGGGTGATGCCAAGCTAGTCATTTGTCAAGTCATAAATCTATATCAAACAAAGAATAAAAGACTAAGGCATTACTTAAATTGAGTTTGGGATTATAGGAATGTTTTGATGCTTTTAATATATCGGTAGTTCTAAGAGAATATAATGATAGAGTTAATTCATTAGTTATTTTATCCACTCCCCTGATTCCTCAAAAATATTTCTAAGGAAATAAGTATATCATTGAGTTGGTTTTTTGGCCCAGTGTTCTTGAAAATGTCAATCATTGGTAAGTTTTTAATAATGATGAGCAAGTTATCTTGTTCTTCGAGAAGGTGGAAAAATTTAGTGAGTTTTATTTTGAAGGAAGTGATTCCACCCTTCAAGAATCAATTTATGAAGTTAACAAAGAAACTGGTGAAGAAATATTGTAGCTAAGGGAATAGAATTCCCAAAGGGTTGGTATCTTTGGAGAGACTTTTTGATAAGCATGATTGAATCATTAAACATCAACAATCAAAATTAGATTCATCTATAGAAATTGAGAAAATCAATATAGGGACAAAAAGTCATACCAAGATGATAAATATTGGGCAATGTTGTTCATTGCAAGAAAGAGAGAAGTTGGTGAGACTCCTATACCAGTACATTGATGTAATATCATATCCATATACTGATCTAAAATCTTTTCGATTGAAGGAAGTACAACATGATATTCATCTCAAGCCAAGGTCTCAGCCTCATAAGTAGAAATAAAAACAATATAATCCCAAAATCTTAGGTACTATCCTCACTGAAGTTTAAAAGATGTTGAATGCTCAGATTATATTTCATATACATCATTCTACATGGATAGCCAATATTATTCCTATGAGGAAAAAGAATGGAAAAATCTACATCTGCATTGATTTTCATAATTTGAACCAATTTTCACCTAAGGATAATTACCCATTACCGGTAATGGATAAATTACTACAAATGGTGATGGGTTTAAAAATGTTATCTATGATAGATGTCTTCTTGGGATACAATCAAGTGGAGGTCCATGATGAATATCAACACAAGACAACCTTCACTACTACAACGGTCACTTTTGCCTATTACAGGATGCCTTTTGGATTTATCAATTTTGGTGCTATCTTTTAGAGGGCTATGGATTTGGCTTTCCAAGATATAATAGGTAAGTTTATTTTACTCTATCTAGATGATCTAACCATTTTTTCAAAAAAGTGATAAGATGATTATGACCATTTGCATCAAGTGCTTGAAAGATGTCATGAATATGAGATATCTCTTAACTCCAAAAAATCTATTTTTAGGGTTACTGAAGGTAAGCTCCTTGAACACATTGTGTCTAAGGAAAGAATTAAGATTTATCCTAAATGGGTCAAGTCAATTCATAATTTTATGCTACCATCAAGTAAGAAAGGAGTTCATTCCTTCTTTGGGAAAGTTAATTTATTGAAAATATTTATTCCATATTTTGCTAAAAAGACACATCATATTTTTGATATGATGAAAGGAAAATCAATATTATATTAGAAAATAGAAGGAAGAGCCACTTTCCATGAGATCAAGAAAGCAATTGAACTTTCTCTTGTCCTAGTCTACCCTGATTATACCAAGAATTTTATCATGTATAGTTATGCTTCAGAGCATACCTTGTCTGCAATCTTGGTACAATCAAATGAAGAGGGGATTGAATCTCCCATAGATTTCATGAGCTACCCTATAAAATATCATGAAGTCAAGTACTCATCCATGAAAAAACATGCTTATGCTATGGTGAAAGCAGTTAAGCATTTTAGGTATTACATCCTCAACTCTCACACCATTGCACCACTACCAGATTCTATAGTCAAGTCCATTTTGACCCAACAAGAGTTTGGAGGTAAAAGAGGTATTTGGATTTATAAAATCCAAGAGTGTGATATGGAGATCAAGCCTACAAAAAATTTGTATGGAAAAGGTTTGTATCAACTCATGGTAGAAATTAAACCACAAGAGATACCCAATAATGAGGGAGATACTGAAGAACTTCTCATAGTCTTGCTTGTGAGCACAATGAATGAATGGTATTATAACATTGATTTTTTCCTCACATATGAAGAGTGTTTAGAACATTTGTCTTGCAAATAGAAGATGACAATCAAGTTTAAAGCTAAAAACTTCCTCCTTTGGGACAATGGTTTGTATAAGCGAAACATTGATGAAATTTTTCTAAGATACATAGATAAAACACGACAAGGAAAGGTTTTAGAATCGTTCATGATTTGGCTTGTGGAGGACAATTTTTATCTTTGGTCACAACTCACAAGATTTTGTGAGCAAGATATTACTGGTCAACACTTTGTTAGGATGCATATGATTGGGTGCATAA
Source organism: Torreya grandis (assembly GCA_037957365.1). Lineage (NCBI taxonomy): Eukaryota > Viridiplantae > Streptophyta > Pinopsida > Cupressales > Taxaceae > Torreya > Torreya grandis. Next base: position 431,898 of record JARHVA010006874.1, read on the forward strand.
ATGTGAGAAGTGTCAGCAGTTTGTGGGGAAATCCAAGTTAGCAGCCTTGCCTCTCAAGCCAGTAGTTATTGAAGAACCTTTTCAACAATGAGGTATTTATTTCATTATCATGGTGAATCCATTGTCAAGTGCATGTCATAGTTATATTCTTACGAGTACAAATTACATCACCAAGTGGATGGAAGTAATTTCAACCAAACATGTCACTTCAAAGGTTGTTTGTAACTTCCTCAAAGAAAATATCATCATAAGGTTTGAAGTAACTAACAAAATAGTGATTGACAATGTTTCTTGTTTCACTTCTCAAGAAATCACTCAATTTTGTTTTGAATATGGAATTATTCTATCTCACATCTCAGACTACTTCCCTCAAGGAAATGGCCAAGCCAAGTTGAGTAACAAGAATTTAGTTACTATCATTAAAAAGTTGGTAGAGGACAACTAGAGAACCTGGGATAAGGCATTTTATGATGCATTGTGGGCTGATCATATCATTCCTAAGTAAGAAATTGGTAGGTCTCCTTTCAAACTTTTGTATGGATTGAATGTAGAAATACCCATCAAATTAGAGTTGCCTGCTCTCAGATTGGCTAAGATAATTAAAGATGAAACATTTGAAAGATATCTAGACAAACATATTGTATACCTTGTTGAGATAGAGGAGTAAGGAAAAAAGGTGGTAGATCGTATTGCTAAACATCAGAGCCATGTTAAGGAAATTTTTGATAAAAGTACTAAGTCATAAGAATTCTAAATCGAGGATCTAGTCTTCTTATGGGACAAAATAAGAGAGCCAAAAGGGATGTATGGAAAATTTGATTCTCTATAGAGGGGTCCTTTCCTCATTCACCAACATAGTGGGAAACATAATTTATTTTTGGCATACCAGATGGAACACCACTGCCACTGCCCTATATTGGGCAACATCTGAAGCTTTTCACTTAGTAAGGTTTGAAATACGTTTATACATATTATAAATATCTGTATATTATTTATTTTTATTTTAGTCTAGTTAGTCACTTGACTCCGTGGCCCAATGGAGAAAGACACATAGAGTTCTGGGATTCTGTTTCCTTCAAATGTTTTAAAGAATGCATGAAGAAAATTCTTTAGTTGGAACCAACTATTACCTTGAATTTAGTAGGATTAATTAATGGGATAACCCATATGAAACTTGTTTATTTCGTAGCCTATGATATCTAAGCATGTAAAAATTAGGCCAATCACTGCCTTCTTGCATTTATCTATCTACAAAAAAGTTAGTTTTTGAGGAAAATTTTCTTTTTGGTGCAAGTCAAAGAATTTTCTCTGGACTACACCAAGTTTTTTTTGTTCAAGTCAGATAATTTTCTCTAAAATACACCAAGTTCAAGTTGATGCAAATCGAAGAATTTTTTACAAACTACACCAAGTTCACTTTGGTTCAAGTCAGAGAATTTTGCTCAGACTACACCAAGTTCATTTTGGTGCAAGTTAGTGAATTTTCTCTGGACTACACAAAGTTCACTTTGGTGCAAGTAGAAGAAATTTCTCTATACTACATCAAGTTTACTTTGGTGTAAGTGATAGAATTTTCTTTGGACTACACCAAGTTTATTTTAATTCAAGTTAGATAATTTTCTCTAGACTACACCAAGTTCATTTTATTTTAAGTCATAAAACTTTCTCTAGACTATACCAAGTTCACTTTGGTGTAAGTCATAGAATTTTCTCTGAACAACACCATTGCATGAAAGAACAAAGAATTTCTCTGGCACTACACATGCGGGCCAAATAATTTTCTCTGGACTACACCCCATCTTATTGATGCACTTCAGAGAATTTTCTCTAAAGTGCACTATGTCTTACCTAATACTCAAGTATGGTGCATGTCAGAGAAAATTATTTGAACTACACCTAAACTTACCCCAATATGGTGCAGGTCGAAGAATTTGTTCTGACCCACACAATCTTAGTTTTACCCAATTTGGTGTAGTTCAGAGAAATTTCTCTAATTTATATCCAAAACTTTCAGATCCATGTAGTTCAAGTAATTTTCTCTGGATTGCACTAAATACCTACTCCATGGTGTAGTTCAGAGAAAACTTTTGAAAATACATGAAGTGATTTGCTACCTTGTGCACAAATGCAATTTTTCTCCACTTTTGCATGCTTCCTATTGAAAAAAAATGCTAACTCCAAAGGATGTGAACACTCTCTTGTAGTTTCTCAACCAATGACATATGTTTCACCTGCTAAGAGAGTCATGAAATACAAATTCCAAGGAGTGGTCCCAATGTCCACAGTTAAATCTAATGTTGATCATATCAAAGATACAAAAATTGATCATGTAAACATGACAAAATTCTTACAAAGATTAACATATAATGATATTCATACATGGAATCAATGATGCAAATTCAAGATGAAACACTTAGTTGAGCAGAAGGTCATTGCAAATAAGAAAATATTCATTGAGTACAGGGAAACAATGAAGAATAAAAAGGAATTTCTCAAGAATCTAATTAAAGATATTGAAGAAGCTAAGGATATGTGCAATGATAAGATGTTAGATCTTACAAATAAAATTGGAGAACTTCCTTGTCAAGTAAGAAACAATTCCCAAGAAATTCTTTCTATGGAAATAATAATTCAAGAGTTCTCATCTTTGATTCAAATAAATATTAAGATAGGAATGATCACGCTAGACTCCATTGATAAAATGGTTGAATTTTAAGTCATAATGAATAAGTTTCAAATAATTTTGGACAAAAGCAAAGACTTTCCAGTTAATATAGAAGATTCCATTTCAAGGGTTCTTGCCATCTCCAGGTGTACATTAGGTCTAGATGACAGTGAGGTCGAAGTTATATTGAAGAGATATAAGGAATTTTTAGAAAAAAATAAAAATGAATAAATTCCTCTGTCTAAGGATGCTCTGTTTATATTTGTAACTTTTTATATGTAATTTTGTTTGGTGCAATTTACACATAAGAAAAGTACACAATACTAAATCAAATAAGACTCTGTCATTGAGTAAGTCAACGTATTTATGTATTTTCTATTTTTGTTCATAACTCCTCTCTATAAATAGGAGGTTGTTATTTGTAAAAAGGATGACCAATTGCTATAGAAGTGAAGTTCTGCCAAAATTGAGAAACAATATTGAAAATTTGAATTCAAATTGTAAATCTTTTATCAATCAATATATTAGAAAACAAGTGACCTTTCAATATTTGGGTTGAAATAAATTTTTGATATATTGGAGATGTTCTTATGTCTTTCCCATTACATTTTTTAATGTAATTTATTGATTTGCGGTGTGAATTTATATAAATCAAAAGGTGCCAGGAAGCTGATTTTAAAGTCTTTGAGTTGTAATATCATTATTGGGTTTACGTTCATTATTGAGAAATGATTTTGGAGACTTTGGGTTTTAAGTCATTATCTTTAGTGATTTGATCTTTATTGGAAACAAGGTGGAGACTTTGAGCTACACTTTACTCCATTCTTTTACGACACATTTGCTGGTATTTTTCTAGTTATTCTTTCAGCTAACTAATTTGAATATCTATTATTATTATTATTATTATTATTATTATTATTATTATTATTATTATTATTATTATTATTATTATTATTATTATTCCAACAAGTAATTCCATATTTCCATACTACGTTGTAAGAAAAAAAAGTTTTGTTAGCATTAGATTGCAAGTGTACATCAATTCTGAAAAAAGAGAATTAGATGATATGGTAACACTCACTTTGATAATAATAGTGTAAATAGTTACTTATTGTGTTAATTATAAATAATAAGGGAGCCTCCTTTTACTTAAAAAAAGATTCTATCTCATCACACTATGGCTGAAATAACCATTTTTCTACATTTCTGTTAGTAACAAAATATTCACCCAACAAACATCAAACCATTCTCACCTATTTTTATCTTTACTATGTCCTCTGAACCAAAATGCATTCATGTTGTGTTTGGAGGAGGAAAACACATGTTATAATCATCTATTAGCTCGAGGAATAAACAATGTCACCACAAAGGGGAGGTAAGCAATAAATAATCAAACCTATTAACAATAGATTTTAGCAATTTTTTTATTTATATTATTTTTATTGTTAAAACATATTTTTTTAATAGCCTGTTCAACTACAAGAGAACAAACTTTCTACCCTCTTCATAACCCTCCACCTAACCCTCCTAACCCTTTTAGTCCTAATAGCCCTCCTATAGTTACACAAAACCCCCATGCAGTTAGGAGGATTTGGATGCACACAGTGGAGAATAAAATAGAAATTGAACAAACAATTAAAATAATGAGGGACCCCACTTTAACCAACACCCATCGTACCTATTTTTCCAATACCCTAGAGTCAATGTTACGTCAAGTTGGCTTGATAATAAGCCATATTGACACATGATCATCATATAGGGATAGATGTAGGGCTTACTATGCTAAAAAATTATCAATATATAGGGTAAAAGATAAAAAATATCATAATACATAATTTGTGTCTTATTTATCAACCAAAAAACCATTGAACCCTTTCCACTATCCATAAAATATTTCCTGATCCACTGACACTAGCAAAATTTGATTAAAAATAATTTTTAGGATTGATGAAGGATGATATTCGATTACCCACCATGTAAAAACCATGAGGTCTTATTGTATTTTTTGAGGAAATTCTACTATGAATTTGTCCTCAATGGGATTCCCTACTATTTTGACTATGTAAAGTTTAAAGATTGAGGGAAAGGCTCTGTATGTAATAGACAGGGGCACATTGTGCACCTATTCAATCTACAAGGGTCCCTAATCAAAATCCACTTCAGTTAGAGATCCCGTCTATGGTGAATGAGTTCATCAACATTTATAATTTCCATGCACTTAGTGTGCTTACTAACACACTAATTCAACATACGAGTAGGCTTTCTCAGACTAATGCTAGAGATACTCCACCTAATGTGCATACCTAACCTCATCATTAAATCTATGTTGTAGTGTTATAAGCACTAGACCTTCAGATGATGATGATGGTGATTCTAAGGGATTAGATAATATACTTTTGAATGATGAGTTTTTAGAACATACATTTGGTGTGCACACATCAATCACTATAGATATGGAGGTATATTTTATATATGTCATGTATAATTTCAGTTATATTTTTATTTAAAAACTAAAAATCAATTTATACTTAAATTGAACAATATATATGTAATTTTTTATGTTGCATGAGGAGACAGTGCTGTCATCTTCACGGTTGACTACTACATTATTGGGCCATCCAATGTTTACATATGCACAATTGATTTATTGGTCATCTACGACTGCATCTATTGATGTTATTAAGTTAATTTTTAAATATATAAAGGTAATTTTGAGTTAATTTTATACTATGTGTACAACTTATATTTATATAAATATATGTTCTTAACTAACAATAATACATGTTCAAATTAAAATTTTAATGATAGTGATGTGAATGTAAATTATATAAGTGAGATGTGTTTAAAGATATAGAGATAAAATGCATAACCTAAGAATGGATAATTGATTGTATACCTTATAGGATGAATAATAGATCGTTGAATGGTTTAATGATGATCAACGTTTTAAAGAGTTTCCTTCAATTTATAATGATGTATTTCTCCCATTTTTTTTTCAAAATATATTCTTCTTCCTATTTCTTCTAATTTCATATAGTTAGTATTCCTTCACCTCCTAAAACTTTTTTCATGCTTCAAAAGTTTATTGATTATCATTTCTTCTTCATTGTGTTTCTTAAGTACTCAATATTTTCATTGCTACCTATAATATACTACTACTTATCTTCGACATACTTAAGTTAGTTTCTTTGTGTGAATTATGCATTCTATGCAATAATTTAATGGCCTCAAATCAAGTACATTGATATTATACAGTACATTATTGGTCTATTTTATTTCTAGTCCCATTTGCCCAATTTTTTCCTAATTTTGTCCTTCTCTTTTTCATATACACAAGTGCACAATGAATGTATATATGATAAGGAATAAATCAAGAAAGTGAGTAGACACACAAGGAATAAATATTCAAATATTATACACACACAAATTCACATGATAACATATGTATAAGTGGAAAACCCAATATGAGAAAAACCATGGTGAGAATAACTGCTAAAATCTATTGTTCTAATTCAGCCTTACAGTAAAAAATTCACTAGTTAAATATTTAAGGGCACTGACCTTAAGGATACACCAATGACCTATTTTAAAATCACCAACTCTAAGAAAAAACCCACTCTCTAATTGAGCACCAACTCGTCTTAACCTCATTGGTTAATATATTTAAGGGCACCAAGCCTAAGTAGACACCAATCCCCTAATTGAGCACACTCAGATTATCTAATGGCACCCACTAATTAGATTTATATGGAGATACAAATCCAATTTATAAAATATATTCATAAATGAATCCAAATTTAACTCTGTGTTATAGGTCTAGTCTGTAACTACTCATACTCTGCACATCTCTCTAACTCTCTTCTCTTACTCTTTGCTCCTTCTCTATGATCTAGGTCTCACATCTTCTCTATGTTCACACTTGGATTGTAACACATCACACTTCATTCTTGGACTGTGTTCAATCTACAAGTTTCCCGCATCTTGAACTGATGCTTCACTACCATGATTCTTGGTTTCATTACTATTTTTAGCATATATTGGGCTTTCGTTTTGATGCACATACCGTGTTAAATAAATTTGATCAATCACAACAATAAATTTCATTATCTATGTCATATTTTATGGATTAACTATAAGTTCCTCTACTTGACCATTAGGATGAACTTATATTTAAATATCTACCATTGATCTTAAGTTTCACACCATGATCTAATGGTTCTTATTCAAATTTCTAAAATTTAAAATGCATCCAGTTGATTAAGTTTTGACATACTAATGTTCTTCATTGGATCCTTGTACACTTCTAGGCTTTAACGTTTCAACCTTTAAAATGCATCCATTGAATATTTTTATTTGAGCTTTCACATGATGTTAGATATTCAAAGTTTCATGAACATTACTTCTATCTTGTCATTAATCATTGATCTCTTTATCTCATCTCACTATTTCTTGAGTTTTTAAAACATATATGCTTCATTGATCTCATCAAAGTATCTCAGTATTTAATTTACCTCTGAGTCATTAAACATCGAGCACTTTATTTCATGAGTCTACTCACTCCATTAGATATTCATTGCTGATCATCCACTCATCATTCGATCCTCTAACAAGCTCGATCTCTATCTCTGCTTAGCTATTAAGAATCTGACACTTGGCATCCTCACATTTATCATTGACTATTTGAATTTGAACAACATTGTAGATTTATTATTCAAGCTCCATGATTGTGACATTTGTCACTAACACATTCACTTATAGGTGCCTTTAACATATTGACTACGATTCATGTCATTGGATCTTCAACACATGATTAAGCACTCACAGTTAGATCTTATAACAAGCTTAAACTTTACCTTGTGTATATTTGACTAAGTATGGGGGCCATCTCAATATTTGTGGAACTTTAACTTTACACCTTCATATCTTTTGCTTTGCTCATCCACCTGTTCTAAAATTTAGACCATATAAACTAATAATGATAATGAATAAACCCATATATTCAACTCTTCCTAAATCTTTCATGCATGTTAGATATAATGCCATTAATCTTCTTTCTTAGATTATTCTACCACAGAGCTAACTATGCATAGAACAACCTGGAAGTATAACTTTGTGTTTGCATAACTTTTATTGTGTTTAGTCACATGACTTAAAATTTAGTGCATAATATCCTCTCACATAGGGGATTATATCCATATATACATCTAATCCTAAAGCCTTCATACATGAAAGATATGATTCCATCAAGATTCATTCTCAATTTTTCTAGTAACCTAAAAATTTGACTCAGTGTGGGAAAACACTGTCAAAATACTTGGGAGCCCAACTTTCCACATGCACATGTTTTGTCATGCTACATCACGTGACTTAAGATTTAGTCCATAGAAACTAGGCACAAAAATAAACAAACCCATATGATCATTTTTTCCTAACACCCCCATGTGTGTGAATGATAACCTCATCAACATGCTTACTTGGTTATGCTTGAGACCTTTTACAAATATGGCCAAGTATATAAACTTAGTGAATTTTTTTCGAGTATCCAACTTCACATCCACATGTATTTAGCTATGCTTCTTTGTATGGCTTCAAATCTTACACATAACAACTAGGGACTAATGTGATCATAACCATATAAACAACTCCCCTAGAATCATCCACACATGGTAATGGTGACATCAATAGATTTTTTTCTCAGATTTTCTTGTCATAGACCCAAAATGTCTTGATGAACATAGTAAAGAACCAAATGATTTCCACTCATGCACACAAGCCATCCAATCATCCTTGATCTTTGAAAGGATCCCTTACACATCCTCAAGTCACCATACTCAACCCTAAACATAAATGTCATCTATAATGCCAATAATCTCCCTTTTGACATCAATGACAATCATATTGCCAACAATCTCTCCCTTTGTCATTGATGGCAAATTAAATGCTATGATATTCTAATAATCTTATCCTTCTCTAGCATTATTTTCATTGTATTTTGATGAACTAAATCCAAAGCTACTTATGCCAAACTTCCCCCCTTAGGTAATGGAACATTTTCCTACACTCAACTTGGACACTTGTTTTGCTTCTTCTTTGATAAATCACTTTTTATCCAAAATTTTGTAGAGAGCATTTTCTATCTTCTCCCCCTTTGACATTAATGGAAAAGGGAATCTTTCTCACTATTTTTCCAAATGTTTCTCTCCCTTTATGAGGTAAAAGAGTTTATCCAAGAATCTACAACCATCAACTCATTATAAATTTATAAAACATGCATACTTGAGTTGCCTTTTATCTTCTTCTAGGGATTAAAAAAGCTTTTATGATCCTCTCACTGGACTCATGCTCTATCACTAGTATCTAGTGATGTGATGTGGGACCTACCACTCCCAATTTTTATCTCATTACATCACTTGAGCATCTTTAATCATGACTAAAACATATCACATATGCTCCACTTCACATTATGCATAGCTTTTTAATCCAATCATACTATCTGAGTTACATCTCCATGACTCCATATTCCATCTTCCCAAGCTTGGCCATTCAAGATCATCTCTTTTGCACAATAAATTCTCATACCTTGTAACCTCTCCTAGGTTACTTCAAAGAGGTACATTTCAAACAAAGATAAATTACTTGAAATCATCATACCTTTTCACCAAAGGACTACATATAATAAACCATAACTTCATTTAGAACATGTATATCATCATTTTACACATGTTCTCCATGTTTGGTGACCCAACTCATTGCACAACCCAAGATACACAATATTAAGGGTTTCTTGCATTTGAAACCTTAGGCCATCCTTTGATACTTCTTTCATACTAGGAGATAACCATCACACTCTTCTACACCAAGAATTTAGCTTTCACACCTTTGGGAACCTTGGATTCCTATACCATGGCTTTAACCCTTAGGGTTTCAATGAGAAACCTTGTAATGTACAAAAGCTAAAATAAATCATTTTTGAGCTCATTTATCTTCATCTCAACCCGTAGACCATATATATGAGATGCATCATTGTGTCACATGGAAACACTCATTCTATCCCTACAGACATTACATAAATAACACTTTTATCATCTTGACATATCAACTCCAATTGGGGTAAATAATTTTTTTCCTTCTAGAATCATCTGAAGAATACCACAACATCACTTGCTTCTCTACTAAAAGGAGTCTCTTAAGAATCATAGATAGAGACACCCTCCATCACAATATCTTAGAACAATGTGAAAGTAGGAGTTTTCCATCACTCCTCATAATCCTTCTCCTCTTTTGTCATTTTGTACTTATGGTTATTCTTCTTCTTCTTAGGCTTACGATAAGTAACATGCTTATCCACTAAAATTTTCTTCTTTTCTTATATGATTGGATTAAAAATACATGGAGAGAACATAGATTCATGACATACCTTTTAATTTGATGAATATTCCTTGCAATTTAGAATCTCATCACTAGGCACAAAAGAATGATGTTATATGCATGAAACTTGATCATCAACAACAAGATGTTCACTTGAATCTATACACACTTCAGAAATATCCTCAGTCAACACCTTGGACTTCAATTTGAGCTTCATCTTTTCATTCTCAACATGAACAGACATTGAGATCTCTTGACATTCTCCAACCTCTACAACATTATCCATCATAGCTTCATATTTAAATTTACATACATCTTTTGGTTTCTTAAATGTCCTATTTCCCCCCTTTTTAGAGACTTGTGAACCTTTGTTCACATTGGAAGGCATGCCTTTATTTACACTTTGTATTTTTGATCTTAAAAAGCTTGTTCTACATTATTTAGCTATGTGACCAAAATTATTGTGCAAATAAATTTTTGCTTACAAAGTTTGTTCTCCTTTTAGATATAGCTCTACATTCACTAGCCTTATGACCAAACTGATTACAGATATAATAATAACCATAGAAAAATGAAGAATACTTGGTCATAGCATTTCTTTGTGCAGGATGGAGAGTTATTCCTAAATTTGGATTCTTCAAATCTCTCACTCTTATGTAACCATCTGCATTAGCTACCTTTGTCTTCTATATCATCCTTGAGTTTGTAGAGATGGACTCATTATTATTCTTCCTTTCCTCAGGGTTATTTTCTCCTCTACCTTTCTTCACATTATTAGTGCTTTTATACATCTTTGTATCCTTGCAAGATTTATCTTTCTTTACTCCAGATCCTCCTTTTGATTTGAAGTTTTCATATAGGTTAGTAGATGTAATGGTTATGGGACATTTCCCTTTTTCATAACCAAGACTAGATCTCTCTTTTGAAGTATTTTAAGAGTTGATCAATTCATCAAGAATTTTTGATCTTCCTTTCAGCTTCAGACCCTTATTTATTTGTCCTTTATGTTTATCAAGTTCTTTTCTCAAAGCCACTATTTTTGCTTATAGCTTCATACATACATCAGATTTAGATTGTAGTTCAAGTTTGACTACATCTTCTATTCTTTAGGCCTTTTCAAATTGTGTCTTTAGGTTCATTATCATTTGATTTGATCTTTCAAGACTTTTGGATTTTTTTTAATTTCTTTTTATCCAAGCTTCTTCTGCCTTGATTTTTCTTTTCTTAGAATATCAATCTCATCTAAAACACATATGAGTTCACATTTTAGGTCTACTTCTTGTTCCTCTTCTTCACTAGAGTCTTCAACTTCTTATTTTTATAGATCTATAGAAGTTGATGCTAATTCCATGAATAGGGATTCATTTCCTTCAACCACAAAGGCACAATCATGGTCATCATTTGAGCTATCACTATAATCCACTAAATCACTATTTTCTCTTATATACAAGCCCTTCTTGTTTCTAAAGAAGTTTTTCTTCTTGGAATAATGGGGCTTCATTATTTTACCATCTTCACCTTGCTCAGAGTTATCCTTTTTCTCATAAGGGAATTTAGTAGCAAAATGTCCTATCTTACCATAGTTAAAGAATATAAAGAGTAATTTACCTTTATAATTTTTAGATCCTATTTCTAATATTCAGACAAAGATGGATTCTTCTTCATTAGTCTCCTCTGATTTGGATGTAGATGCTTACACTTTTGCTTTCTTGGATGCTTTAATTATAGATTCTCTCTTGTATCTTCTTCTCCCATTGTCATCTCATAGGTAATGAAGGTTCCATGAAACTCATCAACAATGAGTTTATCCAGATCTCTTGCTTCCTCTATTGCAGAGATTCTAGAGTCATACCTTGATGGCAAAGATCTTAGCACCTTTTTGATAATGACTGATTATTTCATCTCTTTTCCAAGACCTCTAATTGCATTGACTATTTCATCTACTCTGAGAAGGTACTCTACAAATTTCTATTCTTCATTCATTTGAAGACATTCAAACTTACATATATAAGTTTTAGCTTGGCCTGCTTTAACTTGTCATCACCTTCATAGATGCTCTTCAATTTGTTCTATATATCTTATGAATTTTGATAATGCATCACTTTAACAAACTTTGATTTAGATAATCCACACAGGATAACATTCTTTGCCTTGGCATTGCCCTCATTTGCCTTCTTGGTAGCCTGATCAGGAGGAGTTATAGCAGGAGTTGTATATCTATTTACTATAAACATCCATACATCAAACTCTAATGAAGATAAATATGCATCCATTATAATTATCCAAAATGCATAGTTTGATCTATCGAAAAGAGGTGATTTATTTGATGAACAACCTTCTTGACTAGCCATTTGTGTTCACTGGCTAAGATCTACCTGAGTTGACTAAGCTTCTCTTAAGGAACCAAGGCTCTAATACTAATTGTTGGAACAAAACTATCTATTGAGAGAGAGAGGTGAATCAGTAGATTGACTAAATTAGTCCTTTGAATCCCTTTTAAAAGATAAACTAGAAAGGATATGTAGATTAAAATAAATATGTAGAGATCACACACAAACATAAATTTACATGACACCATATGTATATGTGGGAAATCCAATATGAAATAAACCATGGAGAGAATAGATGTTATAATATACTATTGTAATCTAGCCTCATAGTAAAATTCTCATTGGTTACACATTTAAGGGCACCGACCCTAAAGAGATGTTAATCCCCTTGTTTAAGAGCACCAACTCTAAGGAAGCACCCACTCCCTAACTAAGCATCAACTTAGCTTACCCTCACTAGTTAAAATAATTAAGGGAAGCAACCCTAAGGAGACACCAATCCCCTAATTGAGCACCAACTCAACTTATCTGATGGTACCCACCAATCAGATCTATATGGAGCTATAACTCTAATTTAGAAAATAGATTCATAAATGAATCCAAATCTAACTCTCTATTACAAGTCTAGTTTATGACTGCTCATAATTTGCACATCTCTCTTCCTCTCTTATCTCAATCTCTACTCCTTTACCTCTATATATATATATATATATATATATATATATATATATATATATATATATAACACACTTCAACAACAGCTCATCCTCTCTACACCTCTACCTTTGTGTCTCTATATTCTTCAATATGACAGAATTCCATCTACATTTACTTTATACTAGATAAAATATATATGCATTTGATCTAGGTTTTACATATTCTCTATGTTCACACTTGGATTGTAACAGATCATGCTCCATTCTTGGACTATTTTTAATCTATAGGTTTGTCGCATCTTGAACTCAGGCTTCACCTCCATGATTCTTGGTCTCATTACTATTTTTATCATACATTGGGCTCTAGTTTTGATGTACATGCTATGTTACATAAATTTGATCAATCATAGTAATGAATTTCATTATTTGTGTCATATTTTATAGATTAAACACAAGTTCCTCCAGTTGATTGTTAGGATGAATGTATCTTTAAATATCAACCATTTATCTTAAGTTTCATGCCATGATCTAATGGTTTTTATTCAAATTTATCAAATTTAAAATACATCTATTTGATCAAGTTCTGACATACTAACATGCTCTATTGGATACTTGTATGCTTTTGAGCATTAAAATTTCAACCTCTAAAATGCATCAATTGGATCTTTTGATCCAAACTTTTGCATGTCATTAGATCTTCAAAGTTGCATGGAATTTACCTCTATCTTATCGTTAATCATCGAGATCTTTATCTCAACTCACTATTTCCTGAGTCTTTGGAACATATACGTTCCATCGATCTCATCAAAGTAGATTGGTCTTTAACTTTCCTCTAAGTCATTAAACATTGATCACTTTATTTCATTGAGTCCACTCACTCCATTAGATCTTCATTTCATGATCATTTGGTCATCATTCTATCTTTTGACAAATTTGATCTTTATCTCTACTTAGCTCTCAAGAATATGACACTTGGGATTAGCGTGTGCCTTCTACACATTTTTGTTAGTTCCCACTATTGAGAAAATTGGCATCATCACAATGATTATTGACTATCTGATTTTGAATTGCATTATAAATTTACTATTCAAGCTCTATGATTATGACACTTGTCACTAGCGCATTCACTCGTAGGTGCCTTTGACATATTGATTTTGTTGCACATAATTGGATCTTAAATGCATGATTAATTACTCACCTTAGATCTTCTAACAAGATATAACTTTACCTTGTGATAATTTGACTAATTATGGGGACCATCTCAATATGCTCAAAAGGTTAATTTTACACCTTCATATATTTTCCTTCACTCATCTGCCTATTCTAAAATTTGAACCATATAAACTAGGCATGATAATAAACAAACCTATATGCTCATCACTTCCTAAATCCTTTATTCATGCTATATATAATTCCATTAATATGCTTACTCAGATTCTTTTGCCACAAAGCTAACTATGCATAAAACTGACTAGAAAGCCAACTTTGTTTTTGCATAACTTTTGTTGTGCTTAGTTTCATGACTTGAAATTTAGTTCATAATATCCTCTCACATAGGTGATTATATACATATATTTATCTAGTCTTGAATGCTTTATATGTGTAATATATGATTGCATCAAATGCCTTCTCAAAATTTCTTGTAACCTACAAATTTGGCTAAGTGTGGGAGAACACTATCAAAATGCCTAGGAACCCATCTTTACACATGCACATCTTTTATCGAACTACATTACATGACCTGTGATTCAATGCATAGGAAATAGGCAAAAAAAATGAACAAATACATAAGATAATTTTGTTTTGACACCTCCATGTGTGTGAATTCCAACCTCATTGACATGATTACTTGGCTCTATTTGAGCCCTTTTGCAAATTTGGCTAAGTATAGAAAATTAGTGAATTTTTTTTGAGTAACCAACTTTGCATCCCAATATCTTCAATTTCACTTCAACCCATGGCTTCAAATCTGGCTCATAACAAATAGGTACTAATGTTATCATAACCATATGACCAACTCCCCCAACTCATCTACACATGGTAATGGTGATGTCAACAAACTACCTTATTAGATTTTCTTGCCATAGACGTAAAATGTCTTGATGAACATAATGAAGAACTGGATGAATTCCACTCATGCACACAAGCACTCCAATCATCTTTGATGTTTGATAGGATCAATTGTAACCCCTCAAGTCATCATACTCAACCCTAAAAATTAATGACATCCATAATGCCAATAATTTTCCTTTTGACATCAATGATAATCATATTGCCAATAATATTAGCTCCCCCAAATCCTGAATAAATATTTTGAATGAAATCATGGGTAACATTATCATTATCTCATTCTAATCTTGCTCCCTCTAGCCAATTTTCCTACTAAATAGTCATTTCACATAATAATGCCTCAACTGATTCATCGCTCTCAGATAGTGCATATGCCACCACATTCTCGTTTCCTTTATTATACACTTTTCAAAATCATAACCTAACATTTTATTAACCCATTTTTTGTTTTGGAAATAAAAATAAATGTTCTAAA
Source organism: Torreya grandis (assembly GCA_037957365.1). Taxonomy (NCBI): domain Eukaryota; kingdom Viridiplantae; phylum Streptophyta; class Pinopsida; order Cupressales; family Taxaceae; genus Torreya; species Torreya grandis. The sequence goes on from JARHVA010006874.1 coordinate 447,462, forward strand.
AAATATTTGAGGCTATCATGATTAGTCTTTACCTTAAAGTGACCATCGATCAAATAAGGTCTCCATTACTTGACTGCGTGAAGAATAACCATCATCCCTTTATCATAGATTGGTTTGAGCCTATTTTTTTACTTTTAATTAGTGAATTTAAAATTCTAGTGATCTACATTCTTGCATGAGTACATACCCCATGACATATACTAATTCATCACACTTAATAATAAAAGTTTTTGAAAAACTAGGGGTAAACACAACTGGAGTTGTGAACTTAACCAATTTCAACTATTCAAATTCTTTGGTAGCTGAATCATCCCACTAGAAGGAGCCTTTATTCAACAAACATGTGAGTGGGCCTATAATGCTACAATAATTTTTGAAAAAACTATTATATTAATCAATTAGCCGCAAAAATCCTTAGAGGTTATTTAGGGTCTTAGGAACTTGCCACTCCATCATCACTTGTATTTTTTAGAATCAAATTTCACTCCATCATATGACACAATGACCTAATTAATCCACCTTTTACACACCAAAATCACATTTTAAAGGTTTGGCATAAATTTGATGTTATTCTAGAAATGAAAGTATATGTTTCACATGCTTCAAATAGTCTTCCCAATTTTTTTTGTAGATGAGGATATTGTCAAATAAAACCAATACCAAATTTCTAAAAAATTGCCTAAAAACAATATTCATCAAACTCTAAAATGTAGATGGTGCATTTGTGAGGCCAAAAGGCATTACTATAAATCTATAATGGCCTTCATGAGTTTTAAAAGTTATTTTAGCTATGTCCTCATTGTGGATTTAAATTTGATGATACTTCGAGTGAAGATCTAACTTGTTAAAGTAAATAACACCATACAATTTATTGAACAAATCATCAGTTACTAGAATAGAAAACTTATCTTACCCTAAGTGCTCAAAGTGGTGAGCCACTGCACTCCCAAAACAATGTTATCTCCTCCCATAGGAATAGAAAACATAGGGGAATCTACCAAGTAATATGTCATAGCATGATTAATACTGTGTCATTTTCTTGAATAGTTGACTCTATCACTATCTATAATCATGACCTGTAATTATGGAGCCAAGTAAATGAAATAGTTCAAATGAGTAGCCAACTTACTATTGATGAAGTTATTTGTACTCCTGAACTCAAACAACATATTCAAATTTTAATTATTTAGGAAATCCACCACCTTAAGAGTTTGAATATTACTAATGATTGAAAGTACATGATAGAAAATAGTAGGTTGATAATATTCAAATTCATCCTCGTGTTTTTCCAAACTTACACCTAAAGCCTCATCATCATCTTCCTCTTCATTGGAACCTTCAATGTAAAGCAAATTATTTTTAACACATCAATGTATTTTTCTCCATCTACTATCATAGCTATAATACAAACCTTTTCTACACTTTTATTCAATTTTCTAATGGGTCAATTTGGTAGTCTATGCAAATTATGGTGTTAGGAGAGTGTATTTGTAGACATTAGTGAAAGGACTTCATTAGATCAAATATTTTTTATCGTCCATGTGTGCCCTTATTATGGCTTTAGATACACTATTGGGATAAAACACGTGACCCTCCTATTGGATGTTATCTGTAAGGCCACCTAAAAATAGGTCAGTTAGATTTTTCTCGGTGATGTCCGTCACACATGAGGAAAGATTATAAAATTGATGAATGTAATCCTTTATATTCTTGGTTTGGTGAAGTTTGGATACTTAGCTAAAGTAGTTTTCAGAGACATAAACTCCTTAGAAAATACTAACCATGAAACTAGGACACCCTTCTTTTTCTTTTGAGCAGACAACCAAAAATACCAATTGAACTACTCAGGATATATATATATATATATATAAAGAGGCCATGATCACCTTTTAAAAATAGGGAGTTTGATATAGATTAAATAGATTTTTAATTTTATTAATCCATGTGAGCAAATATTTATCATTAAACTTGTGCAATTACACTTTTGGAAATATTGAATTTGGGCCTATATTAGTGCTAGAATTGTTTAAATTAGAAGACCCGAACTGGAGCTGTGGAGAGTTATTTTGCAAAGGCTAGGCTATAGGGTTGTCCAATTGACCAATTAGTTATTTTAATTTATCCCTTAAGCCATTCATCTCCCCTTTTATCCCCATGACTTCCCCTTAACTACATGGAAATTCATCTTTCCTCACCATGACATGTAACTCTGATTGAAGGTGTTGAACCACCATTGATATAATTAAATATAAAGTTTTGTACTCCATCTCATCCTAGTGAGGACTTTTAGGAATTTATTGCCTTTTCCCACATCGACAAGTATTATTTCAAATCATGGATAAACCTTAGGAGGGTTACAACCCTAAAAAAATGTGTATCTATTGATGATATCATAGCAATTGCCTCACCAAATTGAATCAAACAACTACTAATCTGTACAAGGGTAAAATGTTTTGGCCCAAAAAAGTGTATCAGTAGAATATAATATTGTGATCATCTCACAGAGATGAATCTAATGACTTCTAATTTACAGAAGGCAAAAACATTCTATAATTTTTTTTAATTACTAGTATTTTTTTCTAATTTGTAAAAAATACATGATTAAAACTATGGTGATAAAAAAATTCAATTCTTCTCAGATCACAAGTTATGCTTTTTGACCTTTTATTACTCAAGATGTTAGATCTAAAAAATTTGTGATGCAAAAACTTGCCCAAATCAAAACTCTGATACCACTTGTAATGAAATTACTTATATGATTCATAACTATAGAATAACTGTTGACCCAATTTTGACCCTCAGGGAAAATCTCGGTCACCTCCTACACCTGCTTTGCACGGCTAGTCATTTCAGGTTGCAAGGTCCACCTTCAGGTTTCGATAGCTTCGTTTCAGAGCATTGGTTCATTGGCCTCGTTCATTGATGTTCACGGTAACGAAAGGTAGAATCTTCAAATGTTCACAAGAAAAGAGAAGAAAAAATGGGGCATTTAACATTTAGGCAAAAAAGAGGGCAGAAGAAATGCAGAGGGCGGCAAAATCGCCGCCCATAACAAGGGCGGGTAAAAGGAGACCACCTACACACATGCAGAGGGCAGAAAATTTGCCGCCCACAACACAAACAAAAAAAGAAAGGCCGTCGACATCGGCCGACATCGGCAAAACTGCCATCGTCGGCATCTTACATTAGCCGACGTCAGCAGAACTGCCACCGTCGACAGCACAAAAGCCGGTGGGGAAAAAGAAAAGCCCACCCAAAGGCGATGAAAATGAAACCCCCGCCTGAAGGTGGCGAATGAGCAAAGCCCACCTGAAGGCAGAAAAAACAAAAGTACCGCCCTCAGGTGGCGAAACGAAAACCCCACCCACGGCGGGGAAGGAGAAATTGCCCACAACACAAACAAAACTACCACCATCGGCAGCTTATCGGCCGACGTCGGTAGAAATCCTACATGAGGTCCATGCAGCGGGCGGCAAATTCGCCACCCACAATAGATGGCGGCAAAAATCCCCTGCAGTGCACAAGAAAAAACCCGCCCAACCGTCAGAGGAGAAGACTAGCATGCAAAACGAGGCAACAAGCATGGTCTTGGCAGAATTATGACATCAGCTACAGTGTTTTTTCCACTCTTCCCACTTGACTTCTCTTGGCTCTTCTGATATAAATACATAGACTTAGTCATTTTATCAAAAATATCTTCCCCACTTTTGTAAAGAGCACGACTCTGCATTTTCTCCACCTAAATCAATAAATACAATTTTTTACCTCTTTCTTGGATGGATACTCTGTGTATGTTCTGTCTGTTTGATTTGTGCTCAGTCATTTCCTTTTAAATGCTCTCACAGGTTTTAAATACCAAGGTACCAGCTATCTACAGAATATCAGTTTGCAGCTTACAGGTGAAGAGTTCTTTCTGGGGTGCAGAAACAGAGGAGGTCACTTACAGTATGCATTATACAGCATCTTGGTGAGTCCATGTTTCCTGTATCTTTCACTAGAACCTCCCTGTCATCCCAGCAACCTAGTCTTTTCTGCCAAGTTTCAGTGTATGTATGTTGCATTTCCTTGATTCTGAGAGTGGATGTGGAAGGTCAACCTGTTTTGGTGTATCACCTCTTTTAGAGGAGTAGGCTGTTTGTTTTCATGCTTTTTATCTCTCTCTTTTCATCCCCCTCCAGTATACCTATATACCTATATTTTTGCGCTACCTGAAACAAACAAGATACATCAGAGGGAACTAGCCCATACCTAGAGACTCTCCTCTCCTGCTTTGCCGTCCCACAGGCGAGAGAGGAGTTTCCATGTTTCGGGGAGAGGGCAGGAATCCGTTTTCCTACCCTAGGGTGCACTTTCCAGTTTCAATAGTTTTGGCACGCCCGGTGGGACAGTGTTTTACCAAGTTTTTTAACGTAGTAAGGTTTCAGGACTGATGCTGGTCCTGTTACAACAAATCAAGTTTCTTCAGCATCTGACGACTCCAAATAAATCAGCTGGTTAAGTAGCCTGGTGCCATCAGAAATCATCACTTCTTGTATGTATAATTATATTGCAAAAAATCATGGATTTTGTTCTCCTTCATATAATATCGATTAGACTTCAAATATTTATGGAATCCCCTCAAGTAGCTCTCCTAGTTGCCCTGCAACTATAAGGGAGATGGCATTGGAATTTGAGAGGCAGACAATGGAAGTCGACAGGCTGGAAGAGCAGTACAAATATCAACAGGAGCTGATGTATAAAGAGGAGTGCTTGTTTAGGCAAGCACATGCTTTGCAGTCCATGAAGGAGGAGGTAACAAAATGGAGAAATCCATCTATCCAAGGCAGCCAGCCTTGCGTGCCCCATCCTAACCTAAAGAAAACCCCCTCTTTTGCACCAAATCCATTTTATCAAATTGCACTTACTCACTCCAACTTATTAAATACAGTTGCTCCCAATCCCGTGCGCCTGGCCTTCCAACACCAAATGGCATCAGAGCAACCTCCTATGGAGATCAATCTTTTCAACTCCTTAGATCAGGAATCTTCCATTGAAAATAATACCACTAGCCAGCACGTCCCTCTTCTAGAAGCTCCTCCAATGGACCAACAGTGTTTTCCTTGCATCCCTCAGCCTCCCCAAGTTTTCCAGCATGATGTGCAAATTCCAAGTTGGAGGAAAGAATGCCAAGGACCAGCTCAGAACTTTGAAGAGGATCATGCTAGCCACCCCCAAGAAAGACTCTTCCAGGAAAACTTAGCCAGACAAATTGAAGACTTAGAGGCTAGGATGAAGCTACTCCTTGAAAGGGAGTTAAATTTTTTAGACCTTGCGGAAAAGCCTCAGGTCCTTGTGGAAAACAAAGTTGCTGCCTATTCACAAGAGTTGATCCTGAATTGGGGGAAGACAATGGAATCATGGGGCAGTAAAGAGGAAGAAGAAAAGCAAGGTTTTTCTCAAAACCTTGAAGAATCTGAAGCTGCATCTACCTGTGATGATGCTGGCAACCTCCAAAAAAAGCTTTTCCAAGAAGATCTGGGCAAGAGAATAACAGATTTGGCATTCAGAGAGAGTTCCCTCAGTCAATGTGTGATGGATGGTTCAGACCAAAAAACGTATTCTATGTCTGAACACACCCCACCTACACATTTCCAAGAGAGTTATCAGGTTGTGCCTGATATTGATGAAGTGTTGACCAAGTGGAGGGAGGAGAATCATTCGATTCTAGCTCAAGGGCTGCCCCCTCTCCCACATGTTTTCTCCTCTTCGTCCCTTCTCAAAGAAGAACCTGTTTTGCAAGAGGTAGGTGAGGGGCAAAATATCCAATCTGCAAGTCTTCAGGAGGCTGTTATGAGCGACAACAAAGAAGAAATCGTCATTGATACTCTTTGTGAAGACCTTATCAGCAGTGGAGAAGATGTAGGTCTTGCGTATATGCGGATGTTCCAGCAATTCGAGGAGGAACAAATGCATGGTAAGCTCTCTTCCCCTCAGTTCGATGAACTTCCTTGCTGTATTGATGAGGATGACTACATTGAAGAATCCGAGAAAGAGGAAGATCAGGAGAGTATTTTTGAAAATCTAGAGAACCTGATCAGCAAAGAAGAAAGAGAGAAGTATGTCTTCACGAAGGAATGCCTTGAAGAACTGAGATTTAAACAAGGAAGTGATGTTCTATGGGATGAACAATCATTTTGTGAGTCCCTTTTAGACATTGCCACATTTGCCCTTCTTCAAGAAGGCCAAGAGGAAGCAGAGGATGAGTCTGACAGAGTTTTCAGCGAAGCAGAAGGAAACAAATCAGACCATGATAGATTGCAGAAGAATTGTGCAGAACAAGGGGCTTATGGCGATGAGCTAGCAGCCATTGATTTCTTGATGGAGAGCACCAATTTGAAGGGCCAACATCCAACAGAGCTCCTGGAACAATCAGAATACGTATATGTTGGAGGCATGTTCGATTTCGATCCCCTCGGTTTCCAGCCAACTCAGGTGACAGGCAAGCAGAGCAGGTCACCATCTCTCTTTTTATTTTAGCTACTTGCCTGTCACGATAAGTCTCTTCACCAGGAAGGGGACTTAAGAAATTTTCCTTTCAATCCAGGGGGGTGCAGACATTCCTGGTTAGCTGTATATAATAGTTTGCTTTTAGTTGTTTTCCCTATTTTCCTTAAGTGTAGTTTGCACAGTTAGTTGTTTTTAGTCTTGTGTGTTTCCCTTTGCATGTGGGGGTATTTCTGTATATTTTGATTCTAAAATATTTTGAGCTGTTGTGAACTATCTTCAAAGTTACCATCTGACTCCGCACCCAATGGATATGCAAGGCAACTGGGTTCTAAGCATCGCAGGCACGCTTCCCCCGCGACTCACCAATTTTTTGACCCAATTTTGCCCCTCAGGCAAAATCTCGATCATCTCCTAAACCTGCTTTGCACGGCCAGTTATTTCAGGTTGCAAGGTCTACCTTCAGGTTTCGACAGCTCCGTTTCAGAACATTGGTTCATTGGCCTCGTTCGTTGACGTTCACGGTAGCGAAAGGTAGAATCTTCAAATGTTCACAAGACAAGAGAAGAAAAAATGGGGCATTTAACACTTAGGTAAAAAAGAGGGCAGACAAAATGTAGAGGGCGGCAAAATCACCACCCACAACAAGGGCAGGTAAAAGGAGACCACCTACACACATGCAGAGGGCAGCAAATTTACCGCCCACAACACAAATGAAAAAGGAAAGGCCGTCGACATCGGCTGACGTCAGCAAAACTATCACCGTCGGCATCTTACATTGGCCAACGTTGGCAGAACTGCCGCCGTCGACAACACAACAGCCGGCAGGGAGAAAGAAAAGCCCGCCCGAAGGCGGTGAAAATGAAACCCCCGCCCGAAGGTGGCGAATGAACAAAGCCCACCTGAAGGTGGCAAAAACAAAAGCACCGCCCTCAGGTGGTGAAATGAAAATGCCACCCACGGCGGGGAAGGAGAAATTGCCCACAGCACAAACAAAACTGCCACCGTCAGCAGCTTACATCGGCCGACATCGGCAGAGCTGCCACCATCAGCATAAATCCTACATGAGGTCCATGCAGCGGGTGGCAAATTTGCCACCCACAATAGATGGTGGCAAAAATCACCTGCAGTGCACAAGAAAAAACCCACCCAACCACCGGAGGAGAAGACCAGCACACAAAACGAGGCAACAAGCATGGTCTTGGCATAATTATGACATCAGCTACAGTGTTTTTTCCACTCTTCCCACTTGACTTCTCTTGGCTCTTCTGATATAAATACATAGACTTAGTCATTTTATCAGAAAGATCTTCCCCACTTTTGTAAAGAGCACAGCTCTGCATTTTCCCCACCTGAATCAATAAATATAATTTTTTACCTCTTTCTTGGATGGATACTCTGTGTATGTTCTGTGTGTTTGATTTGTGCTCAGGCATTTCCTTTTAAATGCTCTCACAGGTTTTAAATACCAAGGTACTAGCTATCTACAGAATATTAGTTTGCAGCTTACAGGTGAAGAGTTCTTTCTGGGGTGTAGAAACAGAGGAGGTCACTTACAGTATGCATTCTACAACATCTTGGTGAGTCCTTATTTCCTGTATCTTTCACTAGAACCTCCCTGTCATCCCAGCAACCTAGTCTTTTCTGCCAAGTTTCAATGTATGTATGTTGCATTTCCTTGATTCTGAGAGTGGATGTGGAAGGTCAACCTGTTTTGGTGTATCACCTCTTTTAGAGTAGGCTGTTTGTTTTCATGCTTTTTCTCTCTCTCTTTTCATCCCCCCAGTATACCTATATACCTATATTTTTGCGCTACCTGAAACAAACAAGATACATCAGAGGGAACTAGCCCATTCCTAGAGACTCTCCTCTCCTGCTTCACTGTCCCACAGGCGAGAGAGGAGTTTCCATGTTGCGGGGAGAGGGCAGGAATCCGTTTTCCTGCCGTAGGGTGCACTTTCCAGCGTCAACAATAACATTTCCTAGAATTAAGAATATAATAAGCAAATCCACAACAACAATTGACAAAAGAGTAGAATACTTGAATATTATGATTGAGCCTCTTTAGGGATGAAATCTCCACAATAATGCAATATGAATAGAATACATAATATGATCATAATAGACTAATAACTACCTCCTTTATATATTCTAATTAGCCATGGTTATTCTAGAGGTAGACCATACTAAGAACATCAATAAATAGAACAAGATAATATGAAGATATATAACCTACAAGTCAGCCACACATATCCCTAGATGCACTATAGGTTAAGGGCATAACACAACTTTGCCCAAATAACATCATTGAATTGCCCAATTGACTAATTAGCTCAACTTATTAGGAAATTAGGGATAATTGAGACCAAATTAACATTTTAAAGTTACACATAGGCTCAATGAGCTCAAATTGGACCTAATTGCATTCACGATTGAACCATATACCCTAAACCCTAAGCCCTAAATCTTAAATTATGAACCCTAAACTATAAAAAAATTGATTTATCCCACATTAACATCTTTTAGAGTAATAATTAGATTCAATGCACTTCATTTAGTCCAAATCATATTAGTGATTTCCCTAATTAACTAATTGGCTCAATTTTTTATGACATTAGCTCTAATTGACCCCGAAATCATATTATATGGTCACAAATAGGTTCAACAAGATGCAATTATCCCAAAATGCCTTCATGATTAGACTCTAAACCTCATACCATAAACCGTAATTCTTAATCCCTAAACCCTAAACCCAATGATTTAATCCTAGTTATCATCTCTTTTAGAGTAATAACTAGGTCATAGGGTTTAATTTGGTCCAAATCACTTCATTGATTACCCTAATTGATTAATTAGCTTAATTTGTGATGACATTGGGGAAAATTGAGCCCAAAATCACATTTTATAGTCACAAATAGGTTTAATGAGGTCAAATCTGCCGACGTCGGTCTTCAGTCGACCGATGTCGGTCACTGGAAACCCTCTGTCTATCGAGGTCGGTTCCTGAGCTGATCTGTACGGACCTGTATGAACTTTGTACAGCCACCAATTAAGCAGAACTTCCCTGTTTTCAACCCCTGATCTGAAAATATATGTTTCTAGCACAAAAGATCTCTAGCTGTATAATTTATTGAATCAAAACATAAAGCAATAAATACCTGGAATATCTGTGATAACTTCTGTGTGAAGTTATCTCTCAAACCTGAAATTTTGTGATAACCTCTGGATGAAGCTATCTCTCACTTTGGCAATATATCAGCTGATATTCCACAACCTCTTAATTGCACACACTGAAGAGGGAATGTTCTCCAATGCAGATGGAATCCTTGAACCCTAGGCTCAGTCTTCACAGAAGAAATTCTCAAAATCAATATCAATAATCAATAGCTTCTGAACAATGGCCTCCATGAGAAACCCTTATACCCTCAAAAAGATATGCTTGCCCTAATTAGGGTTTCTTAAATTAGAATTAGGGTTTCTAATTAAAAATAGGCTAAATAATTAATATTTGATTAAATCAATCAAATATTAATATCTCCCTCAATACATGTCGGATCCTCGAACCGATCGAAGTAGGTGAATCAGGGAGTGATTCCGCTCATGACCATACCAAAATAAAGGCGCTCCGCTGCATATCAAATATCCCTAAAAAGTAGGAGCTCAGGCCCAATGTCTGAAATAACCTGAATGAAAACCAAATGTAGAAATTCTACGAATCAAAGTCAAGCCAAGCTCCATTATGACCCTCTATCCATCATATTAGCCTATGAAGGTCGCATAATAGGCTAATCATCAAGACTGTCAATGTCCAGGAAAAAGGGGACATGACACAACTAGCATCCTATAGGGTTTAATTTGGTCCAAATCACTTCATTGATTACCCTAATTGATGAATTAGCTTAATTTGTGATGACATTGGGGAAAATTGAGCCCAAAATCACATTTTATAGTCACAAATAGGGTTAATGAGGTCAAATTCGCCCCAATTATATTTTTCGTTGGACATTGTACCCTGAACCATATACCTTAAAACTTAAGACCTCAAATCTAATCATAACCTATAAAACCTAAACTGATGGATTTAGTCCTAATTAACAACATTTAGAGTAGGAATTAGGTTCACAAGGCTAAATTTGGATCAAACCACATCATTTATTTCCCCAATTGAGTAATTAGCTCAATCAGTGATAACATCAAGATAAGTTGATCCCAAAATCACATTCAATAGTCATAAATAGGTTCAATGAGGTCAAATTATCCCCAATTGCCTTCATAATTAGAGATTATATCCTATATCCCTAAACCATAATCCCTAAACAAACTAATTTATCCCTAATTAACATCTGTATGAGTAAGAATTAAGTTCATAGGGCTTAATTTGGTCTAAATCACATCACTGATTGCTTGAATTAACTAATTGGCTCAATTTGTGATGACATTATGGCTAATTGAGCCTAAAATAACATTTTTAAGTCAAAAATAGGTTTAACAAGTTCAAATTATCCATAATTTCATTCTTTATTGGAACCTATGCCCTAAACGCTAAACCCTATATCATAAACCTTAATCCCTAAATCCTAAACCCTAAATTTTAAACCCTAAACCAATTAATTTAAACATATTTAATATCCTTTAGAGTAAGAATTAGGTTCACAAGGCTAAATTTTGCCCAAATCACATCACTAATTACCCCAATTGACTAATTAGCTCAATCTATGATGACATTGGGCCAAATTGATCCTAAAATAACATATTGTAGCTAAAAATAGGTTCAACAAACTCAAATTGGCCCCAATTACCTTCATAATTGGACCTTATACCCTAAATTGTAAACATTATACCCCAATCCCTAAGCCCTAAACCCTAAATCATAAACCCTATACTAATCAATATATCCCCAACTAACATCCTTTAGGGTAATAATTAAGTACATAGAGATCAATTTAGCCCATATTGCATCACTAGTTTCCCTAATTGACTAATTGGCTTAATATGTAATTACATTGGGGATAATTGATCCCAAAATTACATTTTATAGTCACAAATCTATTTAGTCAAGCAAATGACATCATGATTATTTTTAGAATTAGGTATACATTTTTTAAAGTACAAAACTTAAATGTTAACAACTAACATCCTATATGGTTTAATTTGGTCTAAATCTCTTCATTGATTACCCTAATTGATTAATTAGCTTAATTTGTGATGACATTGGAGAAAATTGAGCCCAAAATCACATTTTATAGTCACAAATAGGTTTTAATTGGTCAAATTAGCCCCAATTATATTTTCAATTGGACCCTGTACCCTAAACCATATACCTTAAAACTTAAGACCTTAAATCTAATCATAAAATATGAAACGTAAAATAATGGATTTAGTCCTAATTAACATCATTTAGATTAGGAATTAAGTTAACAAGGCTAAATTTGGATCAAACCACATCATTTATTTCCCCAATTGACTAATTAGCTCAATCAGTGATAACATCAAGGTAAGTTGATCCCAAAATCACATTCAATAGTCACAAATAGGTTCAATGAGGTCAAATTATCCCCAATTGCCTTCATAATTAGAGATTATATCCTATATCCCTAAACCATAAACCCTAAACAAACTAATTTATCCCTAATTAACATCTTTATGAGTAAGAATTAAGTTCATAGCGCTTAATTTGGTCTAAATCACATCACTGATTGCTTAAATTGACTAATTGGGTCAATTTGTGATGACATTACGGTTAATTGAGTCTAAAATCAATTTTTTAAGTCATAAATAGGTTTAACAAGTTCAAATTATCCTTAATTTCCTTCTTTATTGGAACCTATGCCCTAAACCCTAAACCCTATATCATAAACCTTAATCCCTAAATCCTAAACCCTAAATTTTAAACCCTAAACCAATTAATTTAAACATATTTAATATCCTTTAGAGTAAGAATTAGGTTCAAAAGGCTAAATTTTTCCCAAATCACATCACTAATTACCCCAATTGACTAATTAGCTTAATCTATTATGACATTGGGCCAAATTGATCTTAAAATAACATATTGTAGCTAAAAATAGGTTCAACAAACTCAAATTGGCCCCAATTAACTTCACTATTAGACCTTATACCCTAAATTGTAAATATTATACCCTAATCCCTAAGCCCTAAACCCTAAACTAATCAATTTATCCCCAACTAACATCCTTTAGAGTAATAATTAAGTACATAGAGCTCAATTTAACCCATATTGCATCACTAGTTTCCCTAATTGACTAATTGGCTTATTATGTAATTACATTGGGGATAATTGATCCCAAAATTAAATTTTATAGTCACAAATCTATTTAGTCAAGCAAATGACATCATGATTATTTTTAGAATTAGGTTTACATTTTTTAATGTACAAAACTTAAATGTTAACAACTAACATCAACTAAGGCCATGCATGAAATTTGACAATTAAAAAAAACTATAATAAAACTAATAATATGGCCAAATTCATGTCAATGTAATAATAAAATATTTCTCACACACATGAATTTCACATATGTAATTCTAATGTTTGAGATTTCAAACACGGGTGTCAAGGCTTCAGAATTGATTAGATTCCCAAGCCTAAGGAATGCACCTACAAACACACATTTGAATACATGTTTTTTTACTAAATATGACAAAATGTAATATTTTCCATACTAAACATTACGAATATTATTGAAACATTTCATTAAAATATGACTACAACATCAAGAACACTCTCATATTTCTAAATATATAATTTTTAAATTTTTTAATTACATTAAGGTTTTTATGTATATTTATTTCTAATTATGTCTTTTTACATCGTTATATGCCACAAATGTACATGTTTATATTTTTATATATCTTTCATTTTTGATTTAATCTGGAAAAATTTATATAGTTACAAATTAGACCTAATTTTATACACATTTACAAAAAATCTAATTTTTTATATTTTTTGATGTAGTAAGAGGGTGGAGCATGTCAACTATGCATTATTCATCATATTTTAGGGTCTATTGTTTATGAAATTAGAAAAAAATCATTGAAATATTTTTAAAAATATAGGTTACAAACTAGATGATCTATCTAACTTTACCATGATTTAAAATAGAAGTAAATGATACTAAAAAATGTTGTGGTGCATGACAGGATATCTACTATGATTTTTTTTTAAAATAATAGTTCTTCTTCAATTTTTTTATGTTTGACTAACTTATACTTGACTATTGTTTATAAAAAACAAGTAGCTTAGAAACTAAACTCAATATGCCACAATTCATGTTCTTATAACATCATCAAATTTTGAGTGTAAGTATCTCATATAATCTATACAAGTTGATATTTCTTTTTTTTTCAAGAAAAAAATGTCCACTTAAGACTCCCTTTTGGCCTCCCAATTCCTTGCACTTATCCTGTAGCACAATGTCAACATGGCATGAAAATGATTTAGTAGATGGTTCCTATATAATGTAATCCCTAGAGAAATCATCCTAATATTAACTAACCATCTCATCTACTACCACTTTCATCCATGATTTTAGGACTAGTTTTCCAATTGTTTATAGTCTTATAGTCCCGTCAAAAATCTTAAAAAGTAAAAAAATCCAAACAATCTAAAAACTTGACAATCCAAAAAATCCAAAACAAGTTATAGAGATGCGAAATCCAAAAATATTTTTTTCTTGTCCTTAATCTTATTAAAATCCTTGTTCTACTTTAAAAAAATTATTACAACTTTTTTGGGATATATCGTTCCTAATCTACCCCCTTGCATATATCATTGTTTGATGCAAAAAAAGGTTATCTTTATCATAAATCCTTAAACATGGGGTTTCTAACTTGATTAAAGGACAAAAAAAATTAGTTTGCTTTTTATTTTTATTTTTATGTGTGTGTGTTTGTTCATTGTTTGTTATTATTGCATTTTTTATGTTTTCTTACTTATTGTGTATATGTCGATTATCCTTGGTATTAAAATAATGTCATCATTGTTTTTCATATCATGATGCATTATTTCATATGATATATGGTATCTCAAACACTCAAAATTTTTTCAAGATTATAAAAAGTTCATCCATCATTCCATACCTATAGTCATTCATATACATGCATCTCCACATATAATCATCCATTAACATTTAATTCACTCTAAATATCCACAATTAACATTCATTTATAACTAAACATCCATCATAATGATTAAGTGTGATTCATATCGCACCATATAACATCCATGAGATCCATCAACATGAGCCCTCATCATCACATCATTAATCCATGCAATTGACTACCTCCTTGATTTATGCTTGCACATCCAACAAATCAAGTAAATTAGTAATCAATCAAATCAAATATCATAACTTCATCGATGTATATCTTTCTCAATCTAACCTCCTCATATATATCATTGTTAAGGGTAAATTGAATCTTGTAGATATTTTATCAAGATATATTATTCCCAATCTTCCTCCCTCACATATATTCTTATTTAGGGAAAATTAAAATAAATCAATGCATGCATGTCTTAGCTCAAGCAAGTTAATATCATCCATCCATAGCATCCATAAATATCCATATCCATCATCACCCTATTATACAATCATCACATCCTTATATATCCAAACCACTCTTTATTCACCCACCCATCCATTTTAAACCTAGATCCTTTCATTTCATCCCTTCCTCTCATTTCAAGAGCTCATCTCCAAATTTCATCTCCACATGCCCTCTCTAGGGGGCATCTACTTTAGCCAACTCATCACTTAATTTCATCTATCTCCCTAATAAATACCATGTTCTACATTATTTTAAATGACATTACTTCTTCTAGTCATAATGCCCTTTCAAATAAGGGCAAATGTAAACACCCTAATTATGCTAACCTAGTGTCATTAATAATTCATTATCACTTAATCAGCTAATCCAACCTAGTTTACTTTAACACCCACTTAATCAATTAATCACATAATCAATTAATCCCATCATGACCTTATACATCATGCTAACATCACCTCCTTGATTAATCAAGTAATTAATCACCATTAGTTAGTTGATTAGTCCCTAATAATAAAATCCATGTACACATATTAAATCATTATAAATAATAAAAAATCAAATAAACAAAATCCCTAAAATCTCAATTCAAACCAAACCCAACCACCTCATTGAATTTCTTAACAACATTATTTAATTATTTACCTCCTCATTTACTCAGTCAACCAATTCCCAAGGATATCTCAACTACCTCGACCTCCTCATTTAATAAGATAAAATCTAGTCATCCAAAACTTATAATATCAACTTAATTTAGATTTATCTAAAACATCCATTTTTAATCCTAAATATATAAATTAACCCTTCCTCTTCCATTTTAAACCATGATGAAATGATGTAAAAGGTTTTCAGGATTGGAAAATCTGGAGGAATCATTATCATCTTAGCCATCAAGCCATCAATCAATCATAAGTACACACTACTATAATTCTTGCATGAAGGTCCATTGAGAAACCACATATCAATTAATCTTGAGCACAACCATGTCAACAAAAGAGAGTTTTTTCATGTTTGGTAGGTGAAGGTAATATTTTCTCTTTTATTCTGCTTAATCAGAGTTTATGTTAGATTTAGAATAGGATCTTCGATTATTCTTATTTTTTAATGCAAGATTTAAATCTTATCACATACATTTACAATTTAAGTAATAAAAGTTGGCTCTAGGTGGTAAAACATAAAGAGAAATATGAGATAAACTAATAATAAGGTTGTCAGTCAATTGAATATAGTTTCATAACTGCATAATGCCAAAATGAAATATACAAGGGCTAGAATAATATCACAATGCAATAAGATTCCTAGAACCCACAACTACCAAAGATCCAATAGTTGTTATGGCATGTAATCACATGATAATAAGAAGTAAGCTTGTGTAGATGATGGAAACATTTAACCCTATGAAAGTCGATGCCCCCAAGAAAACTAGCACTACGACTTAACTGCCTCTCCCAATACCTTAGTTGAGGTCTCTATGCTACATAACTATAATAATGGTGATGGTGAGCATGAACATACTTCCAAATGTAATGTTCTATTATTCTCCTTACTAACCCACCCAAAGAAAATCATAGAGGATGGTAAATATATTTCAAGGAGAATATGATCTGCATATCATCAGATTTAATTTTATTTTTTAGCAAAGGTAAATAACATAAAACCCAGACATAAAAAGAATATTTTTCCACAAGAAACAAGACTAGTGGTCATTGCATACAACCATATCTCAAAAGAGGAAGAGGCCCACAAGTCAACAATCAAAGTTACAATTTTATGGTTATAACACTATCACCTGTTGGATGAGCTACACTATGAATCACTTACCCTTCAATCTCATTTATATTCCTTTTTCCAAGTTTGACTTGTGAGCCTTATTTATGAACATGTTATCTTTAAGACCCAAAGTATCTCATTTAATTCCACTATCTTTTCTCACAAAAAATATGAATTTTTTACAAATGTTGTGTCAAGCTTCTCTTTGTGATTTAATTTTCATTAGTCTCAAAATTTTCAATCCAATCATGTCTTTTATTAGTATAACCTTTTAATTTTATCACGTTCATACCTTGATGGCAATAAAACTTTCTTATATTATTCCATGGTCGTGTCAAAAATTATTCTCATGAAAAACATAATGTGTTCATTTGTATTTGGGCCACCTAATCATAAGGTGCCAAGTGTCACTAAGATCAAAGTGTTATGTAACCCATTTTATGCAAGGTGGCTATTATCACTAATCCCGCTGCTATGGTCCATTCTATATGCTTCTACTATACTGCATCAACTTAGATACCAATTTGATGGACTATATGCACATTTCATATTAACTCATCTCAATATTAGTATAATATTCCTATCATCCTTGTCTTCTACAAAAAGCTTAGATTTGTCATAGTACCTCTATGGTATAACAAAGGTGAGTCCATAATCTCAATAATCATCGACATTAATAAATCAAATCATAGTTCATCGTGGAATCTTCATTTAAAATATTATTAATATGCCAAATCATTTTTATGCAAGTGAGAAGCATAAAATTATATAAAACAATAAGGTCTAAACATACAATTATATCATAATTACACATAAATATATGTATCCACATATGTATCCCAACATATAAATATTTATATTATAATACATATAAATTTTTAAAAATGTGATGAAATGGTAACAGAGACATAAGTCAACAACAACAACAACAACAACAACAACAACAACAACAACATAATAATAATAATAATAATAATAATAATAATAATAATAATAATAATAAATGAGAGTCATTGTAAGTTCCATAATTTATATAAATAATTAAATAGTTTAAACAATACTATATTATATGTAATCGGTAAAATATAATTTAAAAAAACCATGATTTTTTTTCTTGCCCAAAAAAGTTCAGTGACAATTTTTTTCATAAAATATTTAAAAATCTATACATTTAGAGAGAACAAACGAGAAGTTAAAAGGAAAATAATATGCCCCTATCTATATGTAATTGACTTTTTGTTTGAGAAGGTGTGGCCATCAAATGAAGGCCTGGTCGAATGCCTCTTCCAAAAGGCATCTAGAAAAGTTTGTGCGACGACAAAACAAAGTGGATCTACTAGTGCAGGTGCTACCTTAATTTAAAAAAAAAGTATTTATTCGATTTTCCTTCACCTTTATTGATAAGGCTGTAGTCTAATCAGTCTTAATCTCTCATACAAAAATGCGATGTTACGTTTGGGAAACTTTATGGAAGATTCACGCCGCTAATAAATCAACACAGGAAGCAGTATTCCGCTCGGCAATATATTTGGAATACCAGCAAACCAAAATCCAAAACATCCAGTGGGAACTCATCTGGCAAATAGAGCCAATGTATTTTTCTCTTCTTGGATTAACCATAATTTAGCTCTTGATTTTCATTATTCCATTCATGGCAGCCTCGTCCTCCTCATCCCGCACACAAACTTTCGGTGATATTGAAGCCCTGCCAGAAAGAGAGAGCCCACTTGCCTCTGCACAATTGTATGATGTATTCATCAGCCACCGGGCACCCGACGTTAAACACACACTGGCTTCCCAACTTTATCGTTCTCTCCAAAAGAAACGATGCCCGGCGTTTCTCGACTCAGAAGCGATACATGGCGGAGATTCTATTTCTTCTACCATTCACAATGCCATCTGCTCCTCCTTGGTTCAAGTCGTCATCTTCTCCAAACGATTTGCAGAGTCTGAATGGTGCCTTGATGAGCTCCTCCTCATGCTACAACAAACCAAGGCTCTCCTTATTCCTGTCTTCTATGAAGTGAAGCCTTGGGAACTTCGCTACATCAAGAAAGGGGTGTACGCCAAGGCATTTTCTAATTACGAAAGAAAAGGAAGGAACCTCAACAAGCTGGCGGACTGGAAAAGTGCTCTCCACCGTGTTTCAGAGTTCTCTGGTTTCGTACTCAGCAAGCATGGACTGTAAGATTACTGCTATGTGTTTCCGATTGATTTTGGTTCATCATACCTTTCGTCTTTTTTTCTTTTCTTGTCTCGGTACAAGAAAGTGATTATAATCCAACGCAATGCCTTGATAATCAATTTCTTGTTTCCTATTTTCAGGGACTTGTGTGACACAATTGTGTCTGCTGTGGTGAAATGCATGGAAGCAAGGAGACCTTTATATGTTGCAAAATATGCAGTAGGACTGGATGAACGCGTCAAAAGTTTCGAAACTCACTATAGAGAACAGAAGAACATTAATGCCGCTGGCATCTTTGGAATGGGAGGGTCAGGAAAGACTACCCTAGTCAAAGAATTGTTCAACAGGAAACGTTCCAACTATAATGCATCATGTTTACTTAATGATGTAAGGCAGATATATGCCAAAGGAGAGTTGCAATCTATGCAAGCTAAGCTCCTAAAAGATAGGAGTTACTGGGAGTTAGATTTGGACAAAGTTGAACAGACCATGCCTGACAATATAATTCAAACGCTTAAAGTCAGCTTTGACGGTCTGGACGGTGACGAAAAACAGAATTTTATGGATATCGCGTGTTTTTTTATAGGTGAAGAGAAAGATAGGGCTATAAGAATATGGAAGGGTTCGGGATGGAGTGCTGAGCATGCACTTCAAACCCTAAGAGATGGAAGTCTGGTTGAAGTGGAAGTGGAAGCGTCGAGGATTCCGTCTGAGACATTGAATGAATTTATAGAAGAGTGGGGATGCACAGATACGCAAAGTTTAGTAGTTAGACTGCACGATCACCTACGCGATCTAGGAAGACGAATGGCAAAAGAATTGAGCCCTCCTCGGCTGTGGCAACCCCACCATCTTAGATCCATGGTGTGCTGCTCCTTTAAGATTTTGGAAAATTAAAATTTAAAAAACTTTTGGGGCTTTTATATCAATTTATTTTCTTCTCTTTCTTTGTTTCTTTTTATTTTTTTCTATCTAAACAAAATTTTAACATCAATCCTTATATGCAGGAGTCAAAAGGATTTAGCAAAATCCTAGCTGAAACAAAGGGCAGGTGTTGCCATGGGTTTCCAGACGCGACCATTGGTTGTAAAATAACATATTTTATAGGAAATACAAATGATCGTGCCGAGACATTAACAGTGCTACTGTGGCTTGAGCTTAAGTGTGACCGTAAGCTTGATTATGAAGGTGAATATGCAAAAAATATTCAGTTGTTTCCGCGGGAAAAATTACAGGGTTTACGTGTTGATAGCCTCCTCCAACGATTGCGGGACCCATATTTTCAGATCAAACGATGCCAAAAAAGGATTGTGAAACAGCTGGTATTTTGGTTTCCTTTATTGAAAATTAACTCTCTTTTAACGGCAGAGTATACCTTTCAGAATAGTAGTATGGAGATTGGTTTTTAATCATTGAGAGCTAATTCCGTTCTAAAAATTTATTGTCAATTTTAGGCCAATTTCGAGTTGAAAGAGCTGGAGCTTCTTTGGTGGGACTCGTTCCCAAATCTTCTAAAATTATTAGGAAGGCTAAATCATTTGGAAAAATTAGTCTTAGAAAACGTAGAGAGGGTAATTGAAGGGATGTCCTCACAATCCCTTGGAAAACTGGGTAATCTTAGAAGATTGGTTTTGGTGAGAGTCTTAACTGGGAAAGTGGCTCTAACCTGCAATAATACAGATTCTACTCATTCTAACTCTTTTACAAGCACCTGCATGAATAGCCTTGAAACCATAGTAATTAAAGAAGGAAATTTATCAAAGTTGTTGATTAGTGGAGAGATTTGTCGCAACCTTCAATCTCTCATCCTTCCGGATGAAAGATATCTAATTGAAGTGGAGTTTAAGTGGGTAAAAACACTGAATTATCTCTCCTTGTATGATTGTTATAAGCTGAAAACAATATCAGGGTTATCTGATCTGGCGAAGCTTGTAACATTAATCATATATGGTTTACCAGAATTAAATGAATTGCCCACTCTTGCGCATCTAACATGTCTGGAGAATATTATCATCACCGAAGCATGTCATTTGCTGCACAGTATAGCAAGGATCGAAGAGTTGGAAGGATTGAAACGTTTGCATCTTGAAGGAGTGAAGGGACATGTAGAAGTATGGAATTGAATTTATAGTAATGTAATAAATTCTCTCACCCATTAGAGAATTCATTATGTTCATTGCCCGTTTTGAACTCTGGTCATTTTTACTGGAAGAAAAAATAATTTGTCAGAATCAAGAGAGCATGCAAAAAAACAAGAACTCAAACAAATAAATAAGAACTACACAATTGCTACAACAATCTCTTGAAAGAAAAAGCTTTTAATGATTTTCAATTTTCCTTGCTTACGATGATGCGCCCAAGCGTCTTTAAATAGATTTGAATCCATACAATAATTAGAAAAAAAAACTCAAGACAAACTCAAGACTAAAATTAGTCTTTACATGCAAACTAACTCTCTAACAAATACTCAAACAATTTAACTAGCTATTTGCTAACTAATTGTTTACTAACTGATTGTTCACAACTGTAGCTTAAGTGCTTGCATGACAAAAGGAGGGAGGTGGGAGAAATTATCTCCAATTAATATTGCATTTTAACACTCCCCCTTAATTTCTACCACTTACAATTTTAGAATTTACAATGCCTAAATTTTACCATTCTTGCCACAGCTACTTTGCTAGTCGTTGTCATTTATGACATACAAGTCTTCACTCATTCTGTCTACCAGCTTCAGCTAGGATGCTTTTCTTTTGCAAAATACACTGCCTCTCATACGGAATACACCGCCTTGCGAAATACATCGCCTTATATGTGGAATACACCACCTTGTCTTCATACAAAACAAATACAATTGCTCAATGAGCATTCACTCAGCATTTAAGACTGAGGAGTAGCCTGTCGAAAGGCTATCAACGGACATACTTATGTCCAATACTGCAAGCTCCTTGCTTGCTTACCTTTCTTTCACTTGATGCTTAATTGTTTAGGTTTCCTCCCAGGTCTCTGTTGGGTTCTTTCCATGTTGGTCTAGATTTGCTAACGATCCGCCTAATCTTCAGACACTTCGAAAGCTTCACTCGTTGTTCAACACACACACTTTCACAACTTCACTCGCTGTGTAACACAAGCTCTACGAAGCTCATCTTTTCAAACATGGTACTGCGGCCGTCAATGCTATAATCTGAAGAGATTTGTTAGAAAAAGAAAAAATAGAGTATTTAAAAATAGAAAAATAAAAATAGAAATATAAAATGGGATGCTTTGACATTCATCTTGGAAGCATCTAAGCACTTTATTCGGAGCAATCTGTCCACACTCCTCTTCTTCTTCACCGTTGCCTTTGGAACAAGATTTTTATTAATCTTCTTGAATCTAGCAGATCTTCTTGATCTTGCTTATCTTGCTGAATTACAATACATCCCCATGGGTCTATTAAATAGATTTGAAAGCAAACAAGAAACAAAACAAATAAAAACTAATAAAAACTTTCGACGCCTTCTTTTTGGCATTCAGAGCAGGCTCTTCAGAGCAATCTTCAGTGTAATAAGCCTCTAGCTTGGGTGTTCTTCTTTTTCTGCCCCTTTATTTTTTTTTTCACTTTCTTCGACTGCCTTGATCAGCTTCGGCTCTTTGGTTTGCATGACTTTAGGTGCAGGTGGGGCCTTTTCTATGGTCTCTCTGGTTCATTGTTTACTAACACAGTCACCGATGATGGTTAAACTGCCACGGTTGGTCACTAATACTACCGACGTCGGTTAAACTGCTAATGTCGGTCACTAATACTGCCGACATCGATTAAACTGCTGATGTCGGTCACTAATACTGCCGACGTCGGTTAAACTACCGATGTCGGTAACTAATACTGTCGACATCGGTTATACTACTGATGTCATTTTTGGAGTCAGCCGATGTCGGTCTCTGCGCTCCCTACTGGCTCTTCCTTCACTCTCTAACTGTCGCTGTTGCACACTTCTACTAATTGCGCACTTCTGCAATCTCCGCTTCTCCTTGTACTTCTGTTGCGCTCTGATACCAATTTGTCAAAATCAAGAGAGCATGCAAAAAAATAAGAACTCAAATAAATAAATAAGAACTATACAATTTCTACAGCAATCTCTTGAAAGAAAAGATTTTATTGATTTTCAATTTTCCTTGCTTACAATGATGCACCCAAGTGTCTTTAAATATATTTGAATCCATACAATAATTAGAAAAACAAACTCAAGACAAACTCAAGACTAAAATTAGTCTTTACATGCAAACTAACTCTCTAACAAATACTCAAACAGTTTAACTCGTTGTTTGCTAACTAACTGTTTACTAACTGATTGTTCACAACTATAGCTTAAATGCTTGCATGACAAAACGAGGGAGGTGGGAGAAATTATCTCCAATTGATATTGAATTTCTAACACTCTGGTGATTTTTACTGGAAGATAAAATACTAGTATTTTTTCTTTTTCCTTTCTAAAAGTATATATTTAACTATCTGACTTCTGTGTGAGTTGTTATTCAAGAACTCGCACTATTTTTATAATATTTCACAGATTGCCGTCAGAGGTTACAATTGTGACATGCGTTGACGTCGAGAAGTCAAGTTGAAATGCAAACTTGTTTCTTGAAGTAATCGATGCCAACTTAGTTAATGAGATTATTTTGTCAAATTTTGTAGACAGTGGGTTAGATTTTGTGGGTGGCAAATTGAAGATGGTAAGCTCGATAAGCGCTGTCATCTTATGCCTCTGGTTTCGCTCTTATGGTTCCGACCTTATTCAAACACCAGGGGGCAGGCTTATTGAAATTCCTGAAGGAGAAGGAATGATTACTATTGTGGTTACTAACAAAAATAAATAGATCAATATGTCAGGGCTCCATACAGCCTTCGATCTGATGCTCAAATAGAAAAGGGATATGTCGTGAATGTGAGAGAGGGTGAAGAATGGAGAACCCTGGAGATATTTAAGATAATTATTGGAGAAGTATATTTGTGATTGAAGGTAATCACATATATATATGGGAAATAATGTTCTTTCACTATAATAGAAATTGAGGTTAATATTGTTTGTTACGAGTAGAATGTTATGTATATCATTGTTTTTATTCAAATTGGTAATTTTGATTTAGTATTTCATTTTTTAAGAAAAAGAAATTATATTAGTATTTATAAATAAGTGATTAAATAGTTTAATGAGATTATGAAACTTAACACATCTTTATAGAAATGGAAATGGAATCTTTTTAGGTTTATAATGTCATATGTCATGATTTTGCTTTATCTGGTGACTTACATAAATGATTCATTTACAATATATAATGATATAAAAAATAATTGTCTAAAGAATTATAAAATAATATTTGTAATTTAATATCAAAATAAAATCCATCAATCATAATATTGATTTGAAGAATACCTTCAAAGTAGAATACCAGAATATCATTGGAAGAAATTTTTTGACTAAGTGGAGAAAGATTCATTTCTATGTTATTATTGTGATAAACCATTTTAATAAAGTCATATGTAACCACCTAAACATGGCACCCAAGAATTTATTAGTCATAAAATTGCAAGTACCTGAAGTTTTGGTGTAATTTTCAATTATTAACTTAAATTAGGATTGCATTGCATCTTTATGCATATGAGCCAAGATACACATATGTTTAATTTATTTTAGTTAGCTAAAATCGTAATTTTTTTCAAAGAAGATTGGAGTGTCTCTAACCTTTTTATTCTAAAAAGTGAGATACACTATGATACATTGACCCAACAAATAAACCTGAAATGTGCATGACAACCAAAGATTTAAAATGCTTGGAATTGTTTTAATGAATTTTCATTTAGTGTTTCCAAAAATTTTAAGTTTGTTAAGTATTTTTTACATTATTAAATGTTATTTGTAGGCCCAATGAGACACAATTTTATGATTTTATCGTATTATATTGTTGTATTTTCATATTTAAATTGTACATTCTATATTGATTATTAATATAACGCTTTTCATCACAAGAAGAAACTGAACTAGAAGATAGAAGGTTCCATGATAAAGGTCAAAAACAATCAAAGGATAGTAATTGCATGAATAAAGTCTTTATATGGACCAATAATGGAAAAATACACAAAAACAGGAGAAAAATACAATATCATGAGTTGTAAATGCCTAAGGACCATGTTTAACTATCTAAATGTGGATTTACTAAAATGGTTTCTCATAATAATAACATAGACATGAATGAAATATCCCTTTCAGGATATTTAACTAACAATATTTTTTTTAGTTTTTTGCAAATAGGATATTACAAACACATATAAAAAATATACTGAATATAAGATGAATCACACTTATATTATATCTTCACTCTCATAACTATTACAAACTTACAACATAGCTATTACATAACTTTCCTAAAAACTGCTCTAATGCAATTGCAGTTTTAGACACAACTCCACTACTTTCTTAATGAAAATAAAAAATTACAATATTATAGCTTGAAACAAGGCCATAAGAAACACTCTTACATAGATAGAAATAATGACACATAACAACAATAAAAATTTATATTGTTAACACACATGCCAAATTCCACACCCTAACTCTGTTACTTCTGCAACTATCTAGCTAGGGTGGATCTCTCACCCCCAAATCTGGTAACTCCAGTTGAAGTCCAAGTATAATCCCTACATGAAATTACCAATAATAGCTAAGGTGCATATCTCACCACTAAAACCAATTTCTATATTCCAAGCAACAATTCCAAGGAACAACTCCAAGGAAGGGGGATATGAACATAAGTTCAAATCTGAAATAAGGGGGTTTAATGTTTGATAAAAGATAAAGACACAAAGGAAGGACCTTCATACTTATAAAAATTACAATGGATAAGAGAAGATTCTATAAATAAAGAGAGCTAAGGAGAAAAGTTCCACACTCTTAGTGGTGACACTATTCTATAATAGTGTCACTTGTTCCCCACATGTGAGAAACATCTTTCACATGTGCAAAGTACTTTTCAAAATCTTTCTCTTTGACTTCTCCATGTGCCTCCAAAATGAGTTGGAATCTCCTTTCCCATTCGTCCCCCACCTACCCATGTGCACACACATGAGTCAAAAGATATCCCATCTTTTGACCGCAATAAGAGAGCCCCACATCACATGCATGAGATAAATAACAAGATTCTCATTCAAAATGTCCCCCACATGATTTCCTTATTCCTACCATGTGATAAAGTGTAAAATGGCATCATACTTTCTTTCCATCCACTTTACATATTAAAAAATACTTTGTGGGCCAATGCCACATATCCAAGGACACCTCATTATCATGCCACCTCATTACTATGCCATATCATCATGTTGAGTCACTCATGAATAGTGATCCATGAATAGTACCAATGAATAGTAAATGATGAATAGTGATCATGTCCTACTATTCCATTCCAACCCATAATTAACCTAAGAGAATAATATAGGCTAAGGGTCTTTTACAAGAAACTAAAAAAGGGACATTACAATGAGTCCTTCTCTAATTATAATTGTTATCCTCTTCTAGGGATTGAGGAAATGCTAGACCAGTTCGGTGGTGCAAAATACTTCACCTAAATTGATCTTAAATTATCAGAGTTATTAGGAGGAACAAGTGATCCTCAATATCAACCCAAAAAACCAAAACCATAACGAAATATATTTCCAACAAATAATATACACTCAAAAATTGCAATGAGGAAACACAAAGGAAAAAAAATATTGCTTCAAACAATGCAATACAAGCTGAAATAATATTTTATTTGTCAAACTCTCTCTGAAGCTAATGGGAATGCCAAAATATATAGGCTTGAAATAAAGTTTATCCATAACTAATTAATAACTTAGAAATCCTAAAATAAAGGACAAGTTAAGTTCTATAAAATAAATTAAAAAACTAAATAAAACATATATGTGAACCAAGTTTGTTAAAATAAATAACAACTTGGGACTTATTCTATATCTTTCCCTAAATAAACTTAACTAGTTTAGGTGTGGACATAAGATGTTAAACTAGAACAATAAATAACTATAAAATATATCTAGCGTGAATACTACTCTAACACCATCCCTTAGGCAAAAGTTAGGGAGAAAAAAAAATGGGTCTTGGCTACTAGGTTAGATAAGGCACCCATGTACACATCAAGAATGCAAAAAAGAATGAAGGAATTGAATATGGATCCCCCAAAACTATAACTTCCTTTACCCCAATCAATGCTCATAACAAAAGATAACTAGGAGAATCTAAGGGCTTGGTGAAAATCTTAATAACCTACTCAATAGTAGGTATGAACTCTAATAAAAAACACCACAATGGACATGTCCTCGAATGAAGTGCATCTAAATTTAAATATGCTTAGTGTGTTGATGTTGTATAGGGTTATATGCAATCTCAATATAACTTTAGTTATCACACCAAATCAAAGTGGGAGGAAGTTGAGGAAAACTAAATTCACCATTTAATTATCATATCCAATGAGCCTCTTGTTTAGCTTT
Organism: Torreya grandis; assembly: GCA_037957365.1. Taxonomy (NCBI): domain Eukaryota; kingdom Viridiplantae; phylum Streptophyta; class Pinopsida; order Cupressales; family Taxaceae; genus Torreya; species Torreya grandis. The sequence goes on from JARHVA010006874.1 coordinate 474,977, forward strand.
TACAACACTTTTATACTATACCTCAGTGGATGACAATGAAATAGGTTTCTATTTCTTTCATTCCCAAGTAATATTTCTAGATCCAATTTGAAATATACATCCACAAATAGATTAGTAGGTATCAACCTATCCATTTCAATCTAAGTCCATGAATTCCTTAAGCTTTGAATAAGCCTATTGTGTGTAATAAATCCCAAAGTTCAAAGTGCCCCAAATATAGCGAAGAATATGCTTGGTTTATTACCACTGACTCTCATGAGGATTTTTTGAGAACTAAGAGACAAGGTTGACAAAAAATGTGATATCAGGATGTGTATGTGTTAGATATAAAATATTATCTACCAACTATGAATACAATGTAGGATTAACTAACTTGGATGTGCAATCAATACTCAACTCAATCACTGAATGATATGGTGTGGGAGTAGGTTAGAGATCATCGATGAATAAGAAATAAATCATATATTTAATAAAACTTATTTCAAAATATAAATCCTCTTAGAAGAGTGATGAACCTGTAGGCAAAGAAAGTAGTGCATAAATCCTAAATTTGTCATATCAAACAGTGCCTTCAACTTATGATTAATGTCCTGAATCAAGACGTTTGAACTAATATAAAGATGAGGTCATCAACATATAACACCAAAATATTATGATTAGACTCATAAGAATAGAAGTTAGAATAAAAAATAAAACTGTTGATCTTCTCATAAAAAGTTCAAGGAGCTTGTTTGAGGACATAAAAAGAATGATGTAACTGAAAAACAAGTGAATAGTCCTCCATAAAGCACTAAGGTTTGACCATATAGATCTCTTCTTGGAAATAATAATGTAAAAAAGCACTCTTAATGTCCATCTTGTATGTCGATCATTAGTATGATGTAGAGACAAAACATGGTACATAAATTCCATTTTTTCAATAGGGTAAAAAATATTTATTAAGAATTTATACTTGTTATAAAATCTTAGTTACAAGATGAGCCTTGTACCTATCTATAATAACATCTATTGTATAGTTGGTCTTATATACCTGTTTACATCACACAAGTTTTCTTCCAAGAGGAAGATACAATAAATCTAACATGTTATTCTCCATGAGTGAAGAATATTCTTATTACATAGTAATTTCCTGCTATAGTTTACCTGTCACCTCAAAAAATAACACTGGATCGTCAAAAATTACTTGGCTCATAAGAACAACACCAGATTTCTGTGCATGAGAATGATATAGATCAGAAGGATCACCAACCAAATCACTTGTTATTTTTAAGGTAGATTGTGCCCACATGGGCATGTGTTATGTAGGAGGAGGTGGAGGAATATATTCAACATTTGTGTCTTCATCAATGTCAGGGAGTATACCCTTCCTATTAGGTATAGGAGGTATCATCAACTATGGACAAGACTCTGAATTTGGTACCAATGGAGTAATCTTATCATCAATGCTAACATCTCATCCAAATAAGACATTATATGGGATAGGATCAAAGAGGTGATATGCCTTCACATCCTTAAAATGGCCAATAAATATGAGCTCTTCACTATTTTTCTCCACATATTTTCACTTATCATCAAGAACAAATAGCCGAACCTTACTTTTGAACATACAAATCCATAAACCTTAGATTTTTCTCCTGACCAAGCTTCTTCAATAGTTTTATTCACCACTGCCTTGTGGGGAATGTGATTTTGAATGTAACTACATCAGCCTAGAACTGTGGTGATAAGTCCTTGGAATGTATCATACAATTCTCCATTTCCTTTAGTGTTATATTTTTTCACTTCGTAACACCATTTTATTGAGGTATGTAAGGCATAGTGTATTGGTTCTGAGTGCCATGCTTAGTGACATTTTGGTTTCACTATAATTATAAGGTTTAGAGGACTTAGTAATTATATCTAAGACTTGTTTGAATCTATTGATTTATTGGGAGGTCCAGATTTATGTTTTGGCTTCTATTTTCGCTCAGGAGAATTTCCACCAAAGCATGACTTGAGCTAAGTAAGACATCTAGTGACATTAATTTTGTTTGTTCATAGGATATCCCTTCATAAAATAGATTGAAAGATGGAATTTTAAAATAACATGCTAATGCATCCATAGTAAAATAGAAATCAGAACAAAATACATTGAATGGACCTTTAAATAAAAGAAATACATTCATCATCCTATTTTTATTATCCTCCAACTTTTAACTAAGCTCTAATTGCTTTAAAATTTTCCATAAACTCCTCAATTGAGGTAAAATCAGATGGAGATCATGAAATCAATTTAACATCTAATAAACTGATTGATTTTACCAAGTAAAATTTTGAAATGCTGCCATACCTATTTTGGAGTTTTGCAATCAGTGATGTTGAACACCATATTTTCTGACACATGGACGGTGATTAAACTAGTTGTTTCATCATGCTTGCATGAAAACAATTATTTGCCTTTCTCTGTGGTGAATGCAAAAATAATTTCACCAAATACTCTCCATATACCTCTAGACTAGAGCAATTACTAAATTTTTGGTTTTTAGACATGATAATTGGTCATGTTCATTGCTTTAAATAACTGATTCTCTACTACAGAAGAGGAAGAAGGACATAGAAACTATTTGGACATTTTATCAACAAAGAAAACAATTCCCTTCTTTTAATTGTTTTCCTCTTTTATAAATTTAGACTATTAACAAAGGGAAGATTGAGTGCAAATGAGTATGTGGATACTTAAACCATCAACATAGGGAAAATTGAGGTATGGTTATGGTCTAATTTAATATTAGTATGGACACAATATTTTGGTCTTTGATAACCAGGTGTGTAGCCTTTATAATTTCGATTACTAATCATATTATGGATGCCTATTTCTTTCATGATAGGTAAAAGTGAAAAGACTAGTTCCATGGTAAGATATGGAAATAACAAATAAGACATTGCCCAATATTGAATAGGTTTTTTCACTCTAAGTTTTGAATTTGTAATTGGTTGATAAGTTGGTTTATAATTTCACAACTTTGTTGAGAATTGCAGGAGGCAAACAATAACTTGTTTATCCCTGATAGAATGCCAACCAATACTCAATAGATGTGCACTTATAGTTCTCAAATAGGTATGAGTTATTTTCAAATGTAACTATATGGCACAATTTTTGGTTTAAATCCTTGACATCAGGATAACCTTTGTGTAGGTTACTTTGTAACTAAAATATACCTTTATGCATAATTATTTATAAATCCTTTTGAGAATGCAAATAGATCATCTAACTCTTAGAAGATATAGTCTATCAGATGAAACCCACTATTCAGTTATTGAAACCATGAAAAGGGAATAACCCTTATGTTGATCAAATGATTTATTTGAATAGTTTTGATAAGCATAACTATAGTATTGCATAGTATACTTATATTCATTTCGAACACTATTTCAATGTAATTCTTAACTATTAGATCTAGGGAAGGAATTTTGATAAAGTTGTGTTTAGAAGAATGTTATTGTTATCTCTTATTTTAGTTTTCTGTTGTGATAGACTTGGGATGAGTTGTGGAGGTATTAATCAAGGAGCAGTTAGATGGTGAAGGAAACTTGAAGATAGGTTTAAACTTCTTGTTTTTATTTTTAATTTTATATGATATTTGGCTTACAATTACTTCCAGGTAAAGAAGTTCTTATTATGTAAGTTCTCTAAGTTGACATTAGATTTTGAAAGGTACAAGAAACAATATAATAATCAGTTTTACAGTCACATTAGTTAACTATATTGTTTACATTTCCCTTGATTATGCTTTCAAGTTTTGTGCATTAGTCACCTTAGGGTAAACAAATTCATTATACATTTTTATACTTGACATTTTATATGTGTAAGTCCCACATTAATATGGGTAATGATTGTATTATAAACATCCTGCACACACATGTATGTTTGTTATGTATGTCATATAAGTGTACCTTCAAAGACCCATAGATGGGAAACATTTATAAAAATGCAACTATATATATGTGCAGTTGTTTGTAAATCTTATAGGTGTATGCAGCAAAATGTAATTTCCTTTGCGTGATATCAAGGAGAATACCTTAGCCTTGATACAATGTAGGGGTTGAGAGAATATGACATGTGCAATGACTATATTTGATAAACATGTCAGTTTCAAAAAATGGATACAATGATTGTAATTGTAATTGGACAATTAACTTCTATAGGGTTTTTTACGTTTATGTGGTGCAGATAATTGTTTAGCCGATATAGTGGAGTATTTAGAATTTTGGATACCAAAATCTTCTTTATGGGGAGGTTTGATTCAGAGGATTTTATTTATCATTTTCATTGGTCTAAATTAAAATGTTGGCTATGGAGACTATAGTCAGTGGAGCCCAATTTTATAATGGAGGGGGACTCTATCCTCATATATGGTAATAGTATTTTTAATTTCACTATAACTTATCACATATTATGATTTTGGTGTTTTTAGTTGTGACTGAGGGTAGGATGAGAAGCAATTTGAGAGGTCCATGTGACGGGTCCTCAAGGCACCATGTGGCCTACCACCACATCATCTATTTTCTGAATTCCCAACGTATTGAGACACTTGTTACAAATTACAATTGAGTACCAACTTGACTCAAGTACCAACTTGACTATCAACTTAGCATAGCAACCCAATTCAAAGTCCAACTCAAGTTATATGTTTGACAAGATAGCTCACCATCTTGAGTTCATTGCCAATGATGCAAATTCGTATGCTAGCTCATATGCCAGCCAAACAACCAACTCATAGTTGGTGTAATAAACATTCAAACTAATTCAAGACTCATGTAAAAGGTGGGTTTAACGTGGCTAAAACCATGAATTTTCCATTGTATCCAAGCCTATATAAAGGTGTTATAGACTCTTATCCCAAAAAATGTGGGATTATATTCCCAAGCAAATTGTTAAAACACTAGATTAAGAGTTTAGATTCAATGGGTAAAAAGACAACAATGAGTCTATTATAAAACACAGGCTCCAAACATGAATAGGAGGAGGTTGGTGTATAGAGACCGAAGGGAGGAGATCACCATTTTTGGGTTAATCTCATAGAGGCTATGGTGAATAGGTATGATTTGGTCCCGAATGGTGGGATAGCTTCACCAATCTTTGAAAGCCTATGGGTAATGGCAAAGGGGAATTTTATCTCTCATAATGAATATGTTTACCTCTGTTGAGCCTCAAAAAATGAAGTGATTGGTTGGCCAGGTCAAGCCCATGAAGGGTGCTTTCATCTATTGAATGACTCTCATGAAAGGAGGCTACGGATTTAGACGATGTCATGAATGGAAGAGCTATCGACAGGGAATGCATACGCAACCTTAGATATTGATACGCAGCCCTAAATGGTGAAGGCATATTGGAAAGATAGATACAATAGAGTGGAATTTGCATGGAAAGTGGATTCGCCTATTTTCAAGGCCTATTGGCTATGACGATTCATATATACATGCAAGGTGGTATATAGGCGTGGTTGTATGAGACCTGAATATAAAAGCAATATGCATCTAGATATTTGGCATTGACATGGATGCAGCCCTGAGATGGTGTTGACTATTGTTAGAAACTGGAGCTAACTGGAGCTAATTTCTCGAAACTCCTTGTTTTCCCCCTCATGCACGCAGTCTGCATGCTTAAATTGCTTTTGTCTTCTACGTTTGCATGCACAACTTCAGTAAAGACTAGTCTATTCCGAGTTTTTTTGCTTATCCTTAATTCTATTTATGTAATGCTTGTTCGCAGATTTTAGCAAGGAGAAAATAATAAGATTAAAAAATTTCTTTTTGATTGCCGTAGCAATCTGGAATCTGAGTCTGCGTTTAGTTTCATTTTCTGTTATTTTCTTGCTTGCTCTGTTTTCTTACAACTATGTTATTTTTTGGAAGTCATATGTGAATGGTTGTTTAAAAGTTTAGAGTCCCGAGAGTCTCGATGCAGATGGAGACTGTTTAATTGACAGCCACGACCTTGAATAAAATGAGCAGAGTTGAGTCTAGATTGGAATACGTCGAGGTATTATGGCCTTTTGGTCATAGATGCATAGTATAATTCAGGCATGATATACGTTTATATGCAGTCCCAATAAGAAGGACGTTTGTTGAAAGGAGATAGTCATCTATTTTAAATAGACAAAGGATGCCAAATATATCAGTGAAGGCACACAGATCGAGCCTATTTGGATTTTTCGTTACACCTTGTATAAAGCTTTTAAAGTTATGGCAAATGACAAAGAAGGGATCGTGTTCTTTTATTTTGGACTTTGCTCCGAGAAGGGTTCATTAATGGTGTTGCAGATCCAGTATCAATTTTGATGGAAACACATACTCAACCTCGAACGTGGAAAGTAAATGCGTTTATTATTTTAAAAGGCCAAGGACGCATGGTATGTATCTCTTTACAGACAAAGCATATGTTATTTCATTTTTCTTCTATTTTATATGGTTTGTGACCATGAAGAAATGTATGAGTGGTTGTTGTGAGGAGATAACATGCCTATTGTATATAGTCTCTTTTGGCCATAGGCAGAGGTTATTTACGTTGCAAGGTGTTCACAGAGACACAGAGACCCGAGTTTGGAGTCAAACCATTTTTTTCTATTGTGTGGTGATAGATAAGGAAGAATATATTGTGTGCGTTTGTATTGATAGACAGAGAGATCCATGATTGTAATTTTTATTGCATCTATTCTTTTTATAAGCCCAGTGGCCATGGAGGATTATATATAGTTAGATATTATATCGAGAGTTGCAGGTCTGTAATTACCAGAGGCAACCTTATTTACTATTATTCCTTGTTTGTCAGAGTTTAATAGATACTCTGAATAGAGAATATACTCGTGTTCACAGAGATATATGCTGCTAACGAATAAGGAGACATTTGTTGTATAGATCAGAGTTTCATGGTCAGGGGTCAGTATTAATACCAAGTTTCTAAAATCTATATTTTGATGTTTAAAATATTGATATTTACATTTTTTAATGGATCGGTTTAAATTATGAACCCAGAGACGTAGTCTAAATGGTGGGTAAACTCCATTATCAAATTGGTGTTGATTTCTTTTCATTGATTTCTGGTTTCAACTTAATTCAGTTGCAAATGAATTAAAAATGCTAAAATTAATTATGAAATTTTAAAAAGTAACACTAATCACATGTTTTAAAAGTGAAAAAGAGATTATAAAATATTTTGATTACTTTCACTCAATCCTAAATTTCCATAACCAAGAAATTGAGATTTTTAGTATCCATTACATTAATTGTTTATCCAGTTTATGGATAAATTTTCATAACCCTATATGCTCAAATTAGCATATACCATCATTAACATCATGTGACAACCAATATTATGAAATCTATATATATTCCAAGTACCAATGACTATAATGTAACTTTTAAATAAAAGGGTAGATATACATGGCTTACCATATTATCAAAATGTTGGAAATTTAGCTAATAAGAGTTACACATATACACGATGCATAAGGTTGCGTACAGGTCGCAACCCATACCTAGCTTTTTATATGTTTAATCTAATTTCATGTCAATGTAAAATGCTTATCTATACATATAATTAGTTTACTTTAATGATAATAAGTCAGGCGTAGTTTCAAATGTTTATATATAGTATCAGGTTGCTCCATTATATATGTTTGATTTAGTTAGATGTTATTGTAACTAGTCATAGTGCAATTTATCTAAATATACAAGTTTCTCAATCTCATAGTAAAATAATACAGTATTACTCAGTTTAGTGTGTTGGTTCTCAATGACCTTAAAATATTATATACTTATAATTTCAAGTTGTTGTATATCTTGTATACACAGAGCAAACATGTCTTAAATAAAATTCTCTCTCTATATATATAGAGTTAAATACTAATAATAATTACATAAATCGCTGCATAATCCTCCAATTAATTAATTATATGTTTATACTTATCTAATCACTATGTCTTCTAGGATAGGTACTTCAATCCATTTTTTTAACATATACTATTTAATTTGATACACACTATAGATCGATACAAGTATGTGTGTGTGTATACACACACACACACACACACACACACATACATATGTATATGTATACACACACACACACACACACACACACACACACACACGTGTGTGTGTGTGTATGTGTGTGTGTGTGTGTATATATATATATATATACACACACACACACATATAGAGCTATGAATCTATATATATATATATATATATACACACACACACACACACACACACACACACACACACACACACACACACATATATAGCTATGAATGAATATATTCAATTCTAAATATTTAATTCTCCTAATTATGCATATCAACTTCTAAATTTACATCATCACACATATAAATAATTAGAAAAATAATTATAGCAAACTCTATATAAATTTTTAAGTTTATTACCAAATTTAAAATTTTAGATATCAATACATTCAATTTTCTCATTCATATCAAATACATAAAATTTAAATGCAATGCCTACCTAATAATATTCCTCTTGAATAACATTCCCTCATTGCTCTTCTTCCATATTCCCTTATGTTATCTCCTTCTATGCTCTCCTTCTGAACATATCTTATTATTTCCCCCTTTAGCTTTGCCCCCTTTTTTCTTAAATGTTTCCTTCCCTTTCAAATAAATGCACCAATCTTATTCTTTTATCCTGAGTATAGCATGTTTTTTCCTAAATCTATCCTTTTCTTTTTACTTAATTTTACACAATAATTTTTTATCTTTTTATTTTTCTCCTAAACACATACTTTCCACTAAACTTGTTTTATTCCCTTTTGATTTTATTTATTTTATTTCTCTTTTTCTACTTTTTCCCTTTTTATATATTTATAAGCATATATTTACTAGTTAATAATAATAAGACTTAATGATATATAGTTATTTAGTACAATTAACTAATCTTAATGACTTAATATCAATATGATTAATATGTTACTTAATCGAAAATGATAATTCACATCTTATTATCAAATTTAAATTTAAAGTAACTACAACATAAATCTTACAATGTTAATTCTGCATAGTCATAATTTTGAAGTAAACTAACATACATATTCAAGCATATAAATGAAAATAAATATCAATAAGTACTTACACTTAATATTCAAATATGCATAACACAAGTATTAAATAATGTGGTGTGTGCAGAGTTTTAGTGAATTTCTCTATCATCTCTCAATTTCTTTATCTATGTCACTCTCTCCGATGATTTTTTTCCTCCATCATGCTCTGAGAGATAAGTTTATATTGCGTCAACTTCATAAAAAGTAGGTAGTTAGTCCATAACACCATGACATACATACATTATTAAATATAGTTGAAATAACAACTCATAATGATCATAATGTAAAAATATACAATACAGCTAACTCATAGCAATGTAATCATATAACAAAATTAATATTCAATTGTCCCATAACAACATATAACTTATAGCTTAAGCAAATAATAAATAAATTATATTATCAACATTAAATACCCACGAATAATTAAGTTTGCTTAATGACAAATCGAGATGTAATGTACTTCCATCCTAAAGCTAGTCATCATCTTGGATGGATTTTATTCAAGCATAAGTTGTGATTTAAAAACATTGTTTAACAAAGAAATAACATAGTGTAAATTATCAAATCAAGTAAATAAATATAAAAAATGCTTATAAATTCATCATAGTCCTCCCAAGTAGCACTATCTTCATAGTATTGGTGTTACAAGACCTCGTATTGTGACATCTCTCTATTACATAAATGAAGTTTGTGAGTGTCAATGCATTCCAATCCAACACATGCATATGATCAATTATATACTTTTTAATATAAGAAACATTGGAGACATTACTAAATAGAGCTAGAAATAGTGGAAATGCAGACATATATGCTATAATATTGATCAATTTTAACACCTCAAAGTGTCCCACATATCTTGGTAATAGTTTTACTGACTTTCCAAATTTAATCAAGCTTTTATATAACTTAACCTACAAGAACACTTTATCACCTACTAAAAACTGCCTATCTATCCTCTTCAAATAAGTATAACTCTTCTGATTATCATTAGCCTTAGCCAATCTCTACCAAATTAATATAACTTTGTCTTTCATTTTTAAAAGCATCTCAAATTTAAAGACTACCCTATGTTTCAACTTATCTCAATTGATTTGTGTCGTACACATTATTTTGTATAGTGCCTCAAATGGTGTCATATTTAAAGTTAACTGGTATAAGTTTTTATAAGAAAACTCAACCAATGGAAGATAATATTATCACTTATATTTATGATCTATGTAATACATATGAAGAAGATCCTCTAACCCCTGATTAACTCGCTTAAACTGACCATCAGTCCTTGGGTGATATGCAATGCTAAAGTTTAATTATGTACCCACAGTTGAATTTAGAGTCATCCAAAACCTAGAAGTCATCTTCAGATCATGATCTAAAATGATCTTCTCTATAAATACATGCAACTTATGTACTTTTTTTACAAACCTCTTTGCAAGAGTAGGTTCATCATCTATCAAATTGACTAGTATAAAATGAGCCATCTTGATTAATTTGTCAACTACTACCAAGATCATATCATTCTTATTTCATGAAATGGGTAAAGCTTGGATAAATTCCACAATGATCACCAGCCACTTCTATTATGGTATATCTTTTAGATATAATAAACTAGTTAGATGCACATGTTTAGTTTTCACCTACTGATATTCTAGAGAACATGGCATAAAATCCACATCTTTCTTGATTCCCTTTCATAAATATAGTGTTATAATTTATGCCATAATCTTGGTTATTCTTAGATGTCTTGAATATGTGGTATTGTACATTTTATTTAGCACTATGCTCTATAGATTCTCTCGATTAGGCACATACATCCTTTCATTGTAACATAAAATACCATCAATCTCTAATATAAATATTTTATATTGAGGATTCTGAGCATTCTCAAAAAATTCTCTTTTAATTTGATTTCAAAATTCATCTCTTGGTCAGAATTTGATCACTCAATCCCAGATAGTACACTTGATAGTAGCCATATATACTATGTACCTTCTATTACTTAGGGCATTAACTACTCTATTTTTCATGCCTTTGATATAGTTGATATCAAAATTATAGTCATAAAAGAACTCAAGCCAACATCTTTTATGAGCATTCAAATTTTATTAGGTGAATATATACTTAAGTTTCAAGTTATCTATTTTGAGCTCAAACAATTTTTCCAACAAGTAATGCCACCAAACTTGCAAAGCATACATAATTATTGTAAGTTCCAAGTCATCAGGGCCATAATTCACCTCATTTATATTTATCTTCTTTGATTCATAAGCTACTACTACACCATCCCTCATAAGGACTCCTCCTAGTTCATCCCTAGATGCATTTGTGATCATCAAAATTTGACCATTGGGGCCACAAAATCGTAATACTGGTGCTGAATAAAGTCTTGTTTTCAATTCCTAAAAATCTACTTCACACTTTTTTGAATAGACAAAACTTTGGTTTGTAGGTTGTAAGGAATTAATTGGATTAGCTTTCTTTAAAAAATTGGAATGAACTTCCTGTACCAGCCTGTTAATTCCATAAAACTTGCTACCTCATGTACATTTTTTGGGATTAACCATTCCATAATAGCTATTATGTTTGGTGGATCTACATAAATACCATCTTTAGAAATAATATGTCCTAGATATTGCACTCTTTCCATGAAAAATGTGCACTTAGACAATTTACCATAGAACTTGTGATTCCACAACCATTGTAAAACTAGTTCCAAATGTTGAAGGTGCTCCTCTTCATTCGTAGAGTATATAATAATGTCATAAATAAATACCAAAGCAAGGTGATCTAGATAATATTTAAACACACTATTCATGAGATTTATGAATGCTGCTAGTGCATTAGTCAATCAAAAGGGTAACACTATGAACTCATAATGCCCATAATACATTCTAAATGTTGTTTTTAGAATATCCTCATCTCTAATCCTCAGTTGATGGTATATTGATTTAAGATCAATCTTAAAAAATATCACTGCTCCTTAAATTTGATAAAAATATAATCTATATAAGGTAGAAGATACTTTTTTTATAATTACCTTGTTCAACATTCTATAACCTATGCAAATTCAAAGAGTGCCATCTTTCTTCTTAACAAAGATAATTGGTGTACTCCATGTTGACACACTTGGCTTGAACACCTCATTTGACAATAGTTCTTATATTTGATCCTTAAATTCAACCAAATCATTAGTTTTAATCATGTATGGTGCCTTAGATTGTGGTTTTAAACTAGGTATAATGTTGATAGAGAAATCAAACTCACTTCTAGGAGGCAATCTTGACAACTCTTATAAAAACAAATCTTGAAAATTACTAAGGAATGGATAATCTTTGAAAGATGATTCCTTAGGTTCATCTATTTCATTTATCTTGATATTAAATGCTTGACACCTTTCTATTTAGGCCCTCTTGAGTTGCATAGAAAAAATATGTCTAAGCTTCAACTCTCTTTTTTTATCCTAAATTTATGTCTAATTTTTAAAATCATCTAAACACTCAACCTTATTCAAGTAGCAGTCAACCTTGGCCTTATATTTTACAAGGTAGTTGACTCCTAGGATCACATCATATGACGTTAGTGGTGCTACATATATTTCCACTACTATTGTAAATTCAAGCAACCTAATCTCTACTTCAACTAAACATTTGTCAACCATGAGTTTTGAAATATTTTCATATTGTACTGACCATGCATTTTCCATTATTCTTGATCTTATATAAAACTTACTTAGAATTTTAGGAATTATAAAACATTTTGTATCTCTTATATCTATCAAAATAAAAATCAGATGTTCGAATAAAAACCCTGACAGCTCTATGGGCAAAATTGAATTTTGGCATGCTAATTATTAATTTTTTAATGAATATTCTACTAAAAAATTCTTTGTTTAGGGGTAGGACCTTTTTGATTTGACATTTTATGAGGTCAATCATGAGAATAATGGTCATCTCCATAAATGAAACAACTTCCTGGTGGTCCTTTCCTATCATCCTATTGGTTTAGCTTGAAACTGCCCTTAAAACCATTGATTGATTTCTTGTTTCCTAAACTGTTACTAAAATCAGAATTCTAATTTTTGAAATGCTTCATGCATTCTCCAATATTATCCTTCAATTTATTCTTATTTAAATTTTATTTAAAACTCCCAATTTTTTTTGAACTTTTCCCTAATCTATGAAATAGTCTTCAACTTCTGTTCTTTCTTGACTTCCTTATCAAAGGCCTAATCCATGGTAGAAGGTCCATGAACATCTACCTCTCTAATGATTTGGGATTTCAATCCCATGATAAACTTCCTTATCTTGAATATCTCATATATCTAGTACTGAGGTATGTATTTCAAAAGTTTGTTGAACAGTTCCCAGTACTCATTCATTGATAAATATCTTTAGTTTAAATTATGGAAATCTATGAGTTTTTTAATAAAATTATAACTGTGAAAGCTATCGTGATCTGAATAAAGTCATAAAATCTTTCCAAGTAGTGGTGGTGAAGGTAAGGATCATTTAAAACTTCTTGTTGGCCCACCATGTAGCTGCCTCACCAGCCAAATGGTATTCTCCCCATACTAGTTTAGTGACCTCAAATTAGTTTTGAATATCAAAATACTTAACCATCTCTATCAGTGATTCTTTATCTCTGTCACCCAAAATATTTCCATTGAACTTACGTGGACTAAACGTTTTCATATTTATAACCAACTTTACAGCTACCTGAGCTCTCACATCTTAAATATTTTCCTACTAAATGGGTTGCTCTTCAAGTTATTCTTAATATTATTCATCTCCATAGCTATGAACTTACTACCCCATGGATGTAATATGATACCTATTATCATTCATGGTTATGAGGATCTAATCCAACTTTGGTGCTTGTTCAATGGTAAATCACTTATGATCAAACATAGGGTTACTGTCATTGACATTCGATGGACCCTCTTTAGATAGTCTAGCTTTCACCATCCCCTTTTATGCCAATAAAAGGATATCATAATGTTAGTGAACTCATTAAGTTTTAGAGTTTTAGCCATAGATCTAATACTGCATGTAACATTTCCAATGGGATATACCTAGAAATACATGATTATTTTTTTAAACAATGTGTTTCTTTATTCGATTACATTAAGAAAATCTATGCAGTGATCTAGATACAATACTCATGTATAATAACTATAAAAGAAGCATGTGAAAATTAACCATCGTCAATTACTACCATCATAAGAAACACATCATAAATGAATATAAAAAATAAACTCCAGATAAGTCCAACCATAAATGGTACAAAACACAATAACTATTATCCATGTACAATAAGTAATTAATTATAGTTTATCAGAATAATATTCCTATTATAAATATAATATAATGTACAAATACAACATAGATGGCTCTATAAAGCATGAGTTTTTTGAACTCTATTATCTATGGCAATCTCAGGTGTCATCTTTAAGTAAGTACTATTATGGGGAGGGAGATAATCATCTAATAACTTTTCCATATCAACCATGGACTATTGATCCCCCATAAAATCCCCCATCAGGGAATGGCCCTCCCTTCATAAATGAATAGATAGCGATAGTGCAAGAATCCAGAGAGATAAGCTAGTATGCATGCGATGTATGATATCTATAAACATGTAGTGTACCATAAATAATTTTAGTCTAACATGATATCGCACGAACATGTAAATTATATTTATTAAATGACAATGTCTAACTAACATTACTTTGGTCAAAGTTTTCAATAGTTATTGATCTTTACGATTAGTCAATTTTAAACACATAACTTTATCGGATTACCTTCATCTAGCATTGTGATGATAGTAAGATATTGAAGTCAATTTCACTACTTACTTAGTTCCAATAATTTAAGATTCGGTTAACATAGTATATCCAAATGATTCATTTAGATTACATCCATAAACAT